>SZWC01007229.1:34645-62186 GCA_023375785.1 Penium margaritaceum | reverse complement strand
GTGTAAGTGCGTGTAAGTACGTGTAAGTGCGTGTAAGTGCTTGTCAGTGCGTGTAAGTACGTGTAAGTGTGTGTAGGTTCGTGTAAGTGCATGTTAGTGCGTGTAAGTGCATGTACGTATGTGTAAGTGCGTATAATCGCATGTCAGTGCGTGTAAGTGCGTGTAAGTGCGTGTATGTATGTATAAGTACGTGTACGTGTGTGTAAGTACGTGTACGTGTGTGTAAGTGCGTGTAAGTGTGTCTAAGTGTGTGTAAGTGTGTATAATTGCGTATAAGTGTGTGTATGTACGTGCAAGTTTGTGTAAGTATATGTAAGTGTGTGTAAGTGCGTGTAAGTTCGTGCAAGTGTGTGTAAGTGCATGTAAGTACGTGTAAGTACGTGTAAGTGCGTGTAAATATGTGTAAGTGTGTGTAAGTGCGTGTAAGTGCGTGTAAGTGCGTGTAAGTGCGTGTAAGTACGTGTAAGTGCGCGTAAGTGCGTGTAAGTGCATGTAAGTGCATGTAAGTGCGTGTAAGTGTGTGTAAGTTCGTGTAAATTTATTTAAGTGCGTGTAAGTGCGTGTAAGTGCATCTAAGGGCGTATAAGTGTGTGTTAATGTGTTTAAGTGCTGTTTAAGTTCGTGTAAGTGTGTGTACATGCATGTAAGTGGGTGTAAGTGCGTGTGAGTGCGTGTAAGTATGGTTACTGGATGTTATCTTGTATAAGTTTGTGTAAATGTGTGTAAGTGTGTGTAAGTGCGTATAAGTGCATGGAAGTGCGTGTAAGTGTGTGTAAGTGCGTGTAAGTGCGTGTAAGTACGTGTACGTGCATGTAAGTGCGTGTAAGTGCGTATAAGTGCGTGTAAGTACGTATAAGTGCGTGTTAGTGTGTGTAAGTGTGTGTAAGTGCGTGTACGTACGTGTAAGTGCATATAAGTGCGTGTAGGTACGTGTAAGTGCGTGTAAGTGCTTGTAAGTACATGTAAGTACGTGTAAGTGTGTGTAAGTGCATGCAAGTACGTATAAGTGTGTGTAAGTGCGTGAAAGTGTGTGTACGTGCGTCTAAGTGCGTGTAAGTGCTTGGAAGTGCATGTAAGCGTGTGTAAGTGCGTGTAAGTGCGTGTAAGTGCGTGTAAGTGCGTATACGTACGGTTTAAGTATGTGTAAGTTTGTGTAAGTTCGTGTAAGTACGTGTAAGTACATGTAAGTATGTAGAAGTGCGTGTAAGTGTGTGTAGGTGCGTGTAAGTGCGTATAGGTGCGTGTAAGTGCGTGTAAGTGCGTTTAAGTGCGTAAAAGTGTGTGTAAGTGTGTGTAAGTATGTGTAAGTGCATGTAAGTGCATATAAGTGCATGTAAGTACGTAAAAGTGTGTGTAAATGCTTGTAAGTATGTGTCAGTGCGTGTAAGTACGTGTAAGTGCGTGTAAGTGTGTGTAAGGGCATGTAAGTGCATGTAAGTTCATATAAGTACGTGTAAGTTCGTGTAAGTGTATTTAAGTGCGTGTAAGTGTGTGTAAGTACGTATAAGTGTGTGTAAGTGCGTATAAGTGCATGTAAGTGCGTGTAAGTAAGTGTAAGTGCGTGTAAGTGCGTGTAAGTGGGGTTTAAGTGGGTCTAAATTCGTGTAAATTTGTGTAAATGCATGTAAGTGCGTGTAAGTGTGTGTAAATATGCGTAAGTGTTTATACATGCGTGTAAGTGCGTGTAAGTGTGTGTAAGTGCATGTAAGTGCTCGTAAGCACGTGTAAGTGCGTGTAAGTGCGTGTAAGTGAGTGTAAGTTTGTGTAAGTGCGTATGAGTTTGTGTAAGTGCGTTTAAGTGCGTGTAAGTGTGTGTAAGTGCATGTAAGTGCTCGTAAGCACGTGTAAGTGCGTGTAAGTGCGTGTAAGTGAGTGTAAGTTTGTGTAAGTGCGTATGAGTTCGTGTAAGTGCGTTTAAGTGCGTGTAAGTGTATGTAAGTACGTGTAAGTGCGTGTAAGTTTGTATAAGTGTATGTAAGTGCGTGTAAGTGCGTGTAAGTACGTGCAAGTGCGTGTAAGTGCTCGTATGTACGTGTAAGTGCGTGTAAGTGTGTGTAAGTACGTGTAAGTGCGTGTAAGTTTGTATAAGTGTATGTAAGTGCGTGTAAGTGCGTGTAAGTACGTGCAAGTGCGTGTAAGTGCTCGTATGTACGTGTAAGTGCGTGTAAGTGCATGTAACTTCGTGTAAGTGCGTGCAAGTGTGTGTAAGTGCGTGTAAGTGAATGTAAGTGTGTATAAGTATGTGTAAGTGCGTATAAGGTTGTGTAAGTTTGTGTAAGTGCGTATAAGTACATGTAAGTGTGTGTAAGCGCGTTTAAGTGCGGTTTAAGTTTGTGTAAGTACGTGTAAGTATGTGTAAGTACGTGTCAGTGCGTGTCAGTGCGTGTAAGTGCGTGTAAGTGTAGTTTAAGTGCGTGTAAACTTGTGTAAGTTTGTGTAAGTGTGTGTAAGTGCGTGTAAGTGCGTGTAAGTGCGTCTAAGTGCGTCTAAGTGTATCTAAGTGCGTGTAAGTTTATGCAAGTACGTGTAAGTGCAGTTTAAGTTCGTGTAAGTGTGTGTAAGTGCGTGTAAGTGCGTGTAAGTATGTGTAAGTGCGTGTAAGTGCGTGTAAGTGCGTGTAAGTGCAGTTTAAGTTCGTGTAAGTGTGTGTAAGTGCGTGTAAGTGCGTGTAAGTATGTGTAAGTGCGTGTAAGTGCGTGTAAGTGCGTTTAAGTATGTGTAAGTGCGTATAAGTGCGTGTAAGTACGCGTATGTATGTGTAAGTATGTGTAAGTGCAAGAAAGTGCGTGTAAGTACGTGTACGTGCATGTAAGCATGTGTAAGTGCGGGTAAATGCGTGTAAGTGCGTGTAAGTGGATGTAAGTGCGTGTAAGTGTAAGTAAGTACGTGTAAGTACGTATAAGTGTGTATTAGTGAGTGGAAGTGCGTGTAAGTGCGTGTAAGTGCGTGTAAGTATGTGTAAGTGTGTGTAAGTGCGTGTAAGTACGTGTACGTTTGTGTAAGTGCGTGTAAGTGCGTGTAAGTGCGTTTACGTGTGTATAAGTACGTGTAAGTGTGCTTTAAGTTCATGTAAGTACGTGTAAGTGTTTATAAGTGCGTATAAGTGCGTGTAAGTGCATGTACGTGCAGGTTAAGTGCGTGTAATTTCGTGTAAGTTCGTGTAAGTGTGTGTAAGTATGTGTAAGTGTGTGTAAGTGCATGTAAGTGCGTGTAAGTACGTCTAAGTTTGTATCAGTGCATGTAAGTGCATATAAGTGCGTGTAAGTGCGTGTAAGTGTGTATCAGTGCATGTAAGTGCATATAAGTGCGTGTAAGTGCGTGTAAGTGTGTATCAGTGCATGTAAGTGCATATAAGTGCGTGTAAGTGCGTGTAAGTGTGTATCAGTGCATGTAAGTGCATATAAGTGCGTGTAAGTGCGTGTAAGTGTGTATCAGTGCATGTAAGTGCATATAAGTGCGTGTAAGTGCGTGTAAGTGTGTATCAGTGCATGTAAGTGCATATAAGTGCGTGTAAGTGCGTGTAAGTGTGTATCAGTGCATGTAAGTGCATATAAGTGCGTGTAAGTGCGTGTAAGTGTGTATCAGTGCATGTAAGTGCATATAAGTGCGTGTAAGTGCGTGTAAGTGTGTATCAGTGCATGTAAGTGCATATAAGTGCGTGTAAGTGCGTGTAAGTGTGTATCAGTGCATGTAAGTGCATATAAGTGCGTGTAAGTGCGTGTAAGTGTGTATCAGTGCATGTAAGTGCATATAAGTGCGTGTAAGTGCGTGTAAGTGTGTATCAGTGCATGTAAGTGCATATAAGTGCGTGTAAGTGCGTGTAAGTGTGTATCAGTGCATGTAAGTGCATATAAGTGCGTGTAAGTGCGTGTAAGTGTGTATCAGTGCATGTAAGTGCATATAAGTGCGTGTAAGTGCGTGTAAGTGTGTATCAGTGCATGTAAGTGCATATAAGTGCGTGTAAGTGCGTGTAAGTGTGTATCAGTGCATGTAAGTGCATATAAGTGCGTGTAAGTGCGTGTAAGTGTGTGTAAGTGCGTGTAAGTATGTGTAAGTGCGTGTAAGTGCGTGTAAGTTCGTGTAAGTATGTGTTAGTGCGTGTACATTCGTGTAAGTGCGTGTGAGTGTGTGTAAGTGCATGTAAGTGCGTGTAAGTACGTCTAAGTTTGTATCAGTGCATGTAAGTGCATATAAGTGCGTGTAAGTGCGTGTAAGTGTGTGTAAGTGCGTGTAAATGCGTGTAAATGCGTGTAAGTACGTATACGTTCGTGTAAGTGCGTGTAAGTATGTGTAAGTGCGTGTAAGTGCGTGTAAGTGTGTGTAAGTGCATGTAACTGCGTGTAAGTGTGTGTAAGCGCATGTAAGTGCATATAGGTGCATGTAAGCACGTGTAAGTGAACGTAAGTTTGTGTAGGTGCGTATAATTGCGTGTAAGTATGTGTAAGTGTGTGTAAGTGCGTGTAAGTGGATGTAAGTTCATGTAAGAGCGTGTAAGTGCGTGTAAGTGCGTGTAAGTACGTGTAAGTGCTTGTAAATGTGTGTAAGTTTGTGTAAGTACGTGTAAGTGTGTGTAAGTGCTTGTAAGTATGTGTAAGTGCGTATAAGTGCGTGTAAGTGCGTGTAAGTGCGTGTAAGTATGTAAGTGTATTAAGTGTGTGTTTGTGCATGTAAGTGTGTGTAAGTGTGTGTAAGTGCGTGTACGTGTGTGTAAGTGCGTGTAAGTAGGTGTAAGTGCGTGTTAGTGCGTGTAAGTGCGTGTAAGTACGGGTAAGTGCATGTAAGTGCATCTAATTGCGTGTAAGTTTGTGCAAGTGCGTGTAAGTGTGTGTAAGTGCGTGTAAATGCGTGTAAGTGCGTGTAAGTACGTATACGTTCGTGTAAGTGCGTGTAAGTATGTGTAAGTGCGTATAAGTGCGTGTAAGTACGCGTATGTATGTGGAAGTATGTGTAAGTGCAAGAAAGTGCGTGTAAGTACGTGTAAGTGCGTGTAAGTATGTGTAAGTACGTGTAAGTGTATGTAAGTGCGTGTAAGTTTGTGTAAGTGCGTGTAAGCATGTGTGAGTGCGAGTTCGTGCGTGTAAGTGCGTGTAAGTGTGTGTAAGCGTGTATAAGTGCGTGTAAGTGCATCTAAGTGCGTGTAAGTTTGTGCAAGTGCGTGTAAGTGTGTGTAAGTGCGTGTAAATGCGTGTAAGTGCGTGTAAGTACGTATACGTTCGTGTAAGTGCGTGTAAGTATGTGTAAGTGCGTATAAGTGCGTGTAAGTACGCGTATGTATGTGGAAGTATGTGTAAGTGCAAGAAAGTGCGTGTAAGTACGTGTAAGTGCGTGTAAGTATGTGTAAGTACGTGTAAGTGTATGTAAGTGCGTGTAAGTTTGTGTAAGTGCGTGTAAGCATGTGTGAGTGCGAGTTCGTGCGTGTAAGTGCGTGTAAGTGTGTGTAAGCGTGTATAAGTGCGTGTAAGTGCATCTAAGTGCGTGTAAGTTTGTGCAAGTGCGTGTAAGTGTGTGTAAGTGCGTGTAAATGCGTGTAAGTGCGTGTAAGTACGTATACGTTCGTGTAAGTGCGTGTAAGTATGTGTAAGTGCGTATAAGTGCGTGTAAGTACGCGTATGTATGTGGAAGTATGTGTAAGTGCAAGAAAGTGCGTGTAAGTACGTGTAAGTGCGTGTAAGTATGTGTAAGTACGTGTAAGTGTATGTAAGTGCGTGTAAGTTTGTGTAAGTGCGTGTAAGCATGTGTGAGTGCGAGTTCGTGCGTGTAAGTGCGTGTAAGTGTGTGTAAGTGTGTGTAAGTATGTGTAAGTGTGTGTAAGTGCTTGTAAGTATGTGTAAGTGCGTATAAGTGCGTGTAAGTGCGTGTAAGTGCGTGTAAGTATGTAAGTGTATTAAGTGTGTGTTTGTGCATGTAAGTGTGTGTAAGTGTGTGTAAGTGCGTGTACGTTTGTGTAAGTGCGTGTAAGCAGGTGTAAGTGCGAGTTCGTGCGTGTAAGTGCGTGTAAGTGTGTGTGAGTGCATGTAAGTATGTGTACGTTCGTGTAAGTGTGTGTAAGTGTGTGTAAGTGCATGTAAGTACGTGTAAGTTTGTGTAAGTTTGTGTAAGTGTATGTAAGTATGTGTAAGTGTGTGGAAGTATGTGTAAGTACGTACAAGTGTGTGTCAGTGCATGTAAGTGCGTGTAAGTGTGTGTATATATGTATAAGTACGTGTATGTGCGTATAAGTGCATGTAAGTGTGTGTAAGTGCGTGTAAGTGTGTGTAAGTGTGTGTAAGTGTGTGTAAGTGTGTATAATTTTGTGTAAGTGCATGTAAGTACGTGTAAGTTCGTGTAAGTGCGTGTAAGTACGTGTAAGTGTGTGTATGTGTGTAAGTGCGTGTAAGTGTGTGTTAGTGCGTGTAAGTTTTTATAAGTACGTGTAAGTTTGTATAAGTGCGTGTAAGTTCCTGTAAGTGTGTGTAGGCATGTATAAGTGTGAGTTCGTACGTGTAAGTGCGTGTAAGTATGTGTAAGTACGTGTAAGTGTATGTAAGTGCGTGTAAGTTTGTGTAAGTACGTGTACGTGCGTGTAAGTGCGCGTAAGTGTGTGTAAGCGCATGTAAGTGCATATAGGTGCATGTAAGCACGTGTAAGTGAACGTAAGTTTGTGTAGGTGCGTATAATTGCGTGTAAGTATGTAAGTGTATTAAGTGTGTATTTGTGCATGTAAGTGTGTGTAAGCGCATGTAAGTGCATATAGGTGCATGTAAGCACGTGTAAGTGAACGTAAGTTTGTGTAGGTGCGTATAATTGCGTGTAAGTATGTAAGTGTATTAAGTGTGTATTTGTGCATGTAAGTGTGTGTAAGCGCATGTAAGTGCATATAGGTGCATGTAAGCACGTGTAAGTGAACGTAAGTTTGTGTAGGTGCGTATAATTGCGTGTAAGTATGTAAGTGTATTAAGTGTGTATTTGTGCATGTAAGTGTGTGTAAGCGCATGTAAGTGCATATAGGTGCATGTAAGCACGTGTAAGTGAACGTAAGTTTGTGTAGGTGCGTATAATTGCGTGTAAGTATGTAAGTGTATTAAGTGTGTATTTGTGCATGTAAGTGTGTGTAAGTATGTATAAGTGTGAGTTCGTATGTGTAAGTGTGTGTAAGTGTGTATAAGTACGTGTAAGTGCGAGTAAGTGCGTGTAAGTGCATGAAAGTATGTGTATGTGCGTGGAAGTGCGTATAAGTATGTGTACATTCGTGCAAGTGCGTGTAAGTGCATGTAAGTACGTATAAGTGTGTGTAAGTGTGTGTAAGTGAGTATACGTGTGGTTTAAGTTGGTGTAAGTGCGTGTAAGTGTGTGTAAGTGTGTGTAAGTATGTGTAAGTGCGTGTAAATGTGTGTAAGTGCGTGTAAGTGTGTGTAGGTACGTGTAACTTTGTGTAAGTGCGTGTAAGTACATGTAAGTACGTGTAAGTACGTATAAGTGTGTGTAAGTACGTGCAAGTGCGTGCAAGTGCATGCAAGAGCGTGAAAGTGCGTGTAAGTGTGTGTAAGTGTGTCTAAGTGCATGTAAGTACATGTAAGTGCTTGTGAGCATGTGTAAGTACGTGTAAGTGTGTGTAAGTGCGTGCAAGTTCGTGTAAGTATGTGTGAGTGCGTGTAAGTGCATGTACATGCGTGTAAGTGCATGTAAGTACGTGTAATTGCGTGTAAGTGTGTGTAAGTGCGTGTAAATGAGTGTAAGTGCGTGTAAGTGCGTTTAAGTGCATGTAGGTGCGTGTAAGTGCGCCTAAGTTCGTGTAGGTGCGTGTAAGTACGTGTAAGTGCGTGTAAGTATGTGTAAGTGCGTGTAAGTACGTGTAAGTGCGTGTAAGTGCTTGTCAGTGCGTGTAAGTACGTGTAAGTGTGTGTAGGTTCGTGTAAGTGCGTGTAAGTGCGTGTAAGTACGTGTAAGTGCGTGTAAGTACGTGTAAGTGCGTGTAAGTACGTGTAAGTGCGTGTAAGTACGTGTAAGTGCGTGTAAGTACGTGTAAGTGCGTGTAAGTACGTGTAAGTGCGTGTAAGTACGTGTAAGTGCGTGTAAGTACGTGTAAGTGCGTGTAAGTACGTGTAAGTGCGTGTAAGTACGTGTAAGTGCGTGTAAGTACGTGTAAGTGCGTGTAAGTACGTGTAAGTGCGTGTAAGTGCTTGTCAGTGCGTGTAAGTACGTGTAAGTGTGTGTAGGTTCGTGTAAGTGCGTGTTAGTGCGTGTAAGTGCGTGTACGTATGTGTAAGTGCGTATAATTGCATGTCAGTGCGTGTAAGTGTGTGTAAGTGCGTGTATGTATGTGTAAGTGCGTGTAAGTGTGTGTAAGTACGTGTACGTGTGTGTAAGTGCGTGTAAGTGTGTCTAAGTGTGTGTAAGTTTGTATAATTGCATATAATTGTGTGTAAGTACGTGTAAGTTCGTGTAAGTATATGTAAGTGTGTGTAAGTGCGTGTAAGTTTGTGCAAGTGTGTGTAAGTGCGTGTAACTACGTGTAAGTACGTGTAAGTGCGTGTAAATGTGTGTAAGTGTGTGTAAGTGTGTGTAAGTGCGTGTAAGTGCGTGTAAGTGCGTGTAAGTACGTGTAAGTGCGCGTAAGTGTGTGTAAGTGCATGTAAGTGCATGTAAGTGCGTGTAAGTGTGTGTAAGTTCGTGTAAGTTTATTTAAGTGTGTGTAAGTGCGTGTAAGTGCATCTAAGGGCGTATAAGTGTGTGCTAATGTGTTTAAGTGCTGTTTACGTTCGTGTAAGTGTGTGTACATGCATGTAAGTGGGTGTAAGTGCGTATAAGTGCGTGTAAGTATGGTTACTGGATGTTATCTTGTATAAGTTCGTGTAAATGTGTGTAAGTGTGTGTAAGTGCGTATAAGTGCATGGAAGTGCGTGTAAGTGTGTGTAAGTGCGTGTAAGTGCGTGTAAGTACGTGTAAGTGCATGTAAGTGCGTGTAACTGCGTATAAGTGCGTGTAAGTACGTATAAGTGTGTGTTAGTGTGTGTAAGTGTGTGTAAGTGCGTATAAGTGCGTGTAAGTGCGTATAAGTGCGTGGAAGTGCATGTAAGTGCGTGTAGGTACGTGTAAGTGCGTGTAAGTACGTGTAAGTACATGTAAGTACGTGTAAGTGTGTGTAAGTGCATGCAAGTACGTATGAGTGTGTGTAAGTGCGTGAAAGTGTGTGTAAGTGCGTCTAAGTGCGTGTAAGTGCTTGGAAGTGCATGTAAGCGTGTGTAAGTGCGTGTAAGTGTGTGTAAGTGCGTGTAAGTGCGTATACGTACGGTTTAAGTATGTGTAAGTTTGTGTAAGTTCGTGTAAGTACGTGTAAGTACGTGTAAGTACATGTAAGTATGTATAAGTGCGTGTAAGTGTGTGTAGGTGCGTGTAAGTGCGTATAGGTGCGTGTAAATGCGTGTAAGTGCGTGTAAGTGCGTATATGTATGTGGAAGTGTGTGTAAGTGCGTGTAGGTGCGTGTAAGTGCGTTTAAGTGCTTGTAAGTGCGTGTAAGGACGTGTAAGTGCGTGTAAGTACGTGTAAGTGTGTGTAAGTACGTGTAGGTGCGTGTAAGTGCGTTTAAGTGCGTATAAGTGTGTGTAAGTGTGTGTAAGTATGTGTAAGTGCGTGTAAGTGCGTATAAGTGCGTGTAAGTACGTAAAAGTGTGTGTAAAATGCTTGTAAGTATGTGTCAGTGCGTGTAAGTACGTGTAAGTGCGTGTAAGTGTGTGTAAGTGCATGTAAGTGCATGTAAGCTCATATAAGTACGTGTAAGTTCGTGTAAGTGTATTTAAGTGCGTGTAAGTGTGTGTAAGTACGTATAAGTATGTGTAAGTGCGTGTAAGTGCACGTAAGTGCGTGTAAGTAAGTGTAAGTGCGTGTAAGTGCGTGTAAGTGCGGTTTAAGTGGGTCTGAATTCGTGTAAATTCGTGTAAATGCACGTAAGTACGTGTAAGTGTGTGTAAGTATGTGTAAGTGTGTATAAATGCGTGTAAGTGCGTGTAAGTGTGTGTAAGTGCATGTAAGTGCTCGTAAGCACATGTAAGTGCGTGTAAGTGCGTGTAAGTGAGTGTAAGTTTGTGTAAGTGCGTATGAGTTTGTGTAAGTGCGTTTAAGTGCGTGTAAGTGTATGTAAGTACGTGTAAGTGCGTGTAAGTTTGTATAAGTGTATGTAAGTGCGTGTAAGTGCGTGTAAGTACGTGTAAGTGTGTGTAAGTGCGTGTAAGTGCGTGTAAGTACGTGTAAGTGTGTGTAAGTGCGTGTAAGTGCGTGTAAGTGTATGTAAGTACGTGTAAGTGCGTGTAAGTTTGTATAAGTGTATGTAAGTGCGTGTAAGTGCGTGTAAGTACGTGCAAGTGCGTGTAAGTGCTCGTATGTACGTGTAAGTGCGTGTAAGTGCATGTAACTTTGTGTAAGTGCATGCAAGTGTGTGTAAGTGCGTGTAAGTGAATGTAAGTGTGTACAAGTACGTGTAAGTGCGTATAAGGTTGTGTAAGTTCGTGTAAGTGCGTGTAAGTACATGTAAGTGTGTGTAAGTGCGTATAAGTGCGGTTTAAGTTCTTGTAAGTACGTGTAAGTACGTGTAAGTACGTGTCAGTGCGTGTGAGTGCGTGTAAGTGCGTGTAAGTGTAGTTTTAGTGCGTGTAGTTTTGTGTAAGTTCATGTAAGTGCGTGTAAGTGCGTGTAAGTGCGTGTAAGTGCGTGTAAGTGCGTCTAAGTGTATCTAAGTGCGTGTAAGTTTTTGCAAGTACGTGTAAGTGCAGTTTAAGTTCGTGTAAGTGTGTGTAAGTGCGTGTAAGTGCGTGTAAGTGCGTTTAAGTATGTGTAAGTGCGTATAAGTGCGTGTAAGTACGCGTACGTACGTATAAGTATGTGTAAGTGCAAGAAAGTGCGTGTTAGTACGTGTACGTGCATTCAAGCATGTGTAAGTGCGTGTAAATGCGTGTAAGTGCGTGTAAGTGGATGTAAGTGCGTGTAAGTGTAAGTAAGTACATGTAAGTACGTATAAGTGTGTATTAGTGAGTGTAAGTGCGTGTAAGTGCGTGTAAGTGCGTGTAAGTATGTGTAAGTGTGTGTAAGTGCGTGTAAGTACGTGTACGTTCGTGTAAGTGCGTGTAAGTGCGTGCAAGTGCGTTTAAGTGTGTATATGTACGTGTAAGTGTGCTTTAAGTTCAATTAAGTACGTGTAAGTGCGTATAAGTGCGTATAAGTGCGTGTAAGTTCATGTACGTGCAGGTTAAGTGCGTGTAATTTCGTGTAAGTTCGTGTAAGTGTGTGTAATTATGTGTAAGTGTGTGTAAGTGCATGTAAGTGCGTGTAAGTGCGTGTAAGTGCATGTAGGTACGTGTAATTTTGTGTAAGTGCGTGTAAGTGCGTGTTAGTACATGTAAGTGCGTGTAAGTGCGTGTAAGTGCGTGTAAGTGCGTATAAGTGCGTGTAAGTGCGTGTAAGTATGTGTAAGTGTGTGTAAGTGTGTGTAAGTGTGTGTAAGTGTGTGTAAGTGTGTGTAAGTGTGTGTAAGTGTGTGTAAGTGTGTGTAAGTGTGTGTAAGTGTGTGTAAGTGTGTGTAAGTGTGTGTAAGTGTGTGTAAGTGTGTGTAAGTGTGTGTAAGTGTGTGTAAGTGTGTGTAAGTGTGTGTAAGTGTGTGTAAGTGTGTGTAAGTGTGTGTAAGTGTGTGTAAGTGTGTGTAAGTGTGTGTAAGTGTGTGTAAGTGTGTGTAAGTGTGTGTAAGTGTGTGTAAGTGTGTGTAAGTGTGTGTAAGTGTGTGTAAGTGTGTGTAAGTGTGTGTAAGTGTGTGTAAGTGTGTGTAAGTGTGTGTAAGTGTGTGTAAGTGCGTGTAAGTGCATGTAGGTACGTGTAATTTTGTGTAAGTGCGTGTAAGTGCGTGTTAGTACATGTAAGTGCGTGTAAGTGCGTGTAAGTGCGTGTAAGTGCGTGTAAGTGCGTGTAAGTGCGTGTAAGTACGTGTAAGTGCATGTAAGTGCATCTAATTGCGTGTAATTTTGTGCAAGTGCGTCTAAGTGCGCGTAAGTTTGTATAAGTGCGTGTAAGTACGTGTAAGTGCGTGTAAGTACGTGTAAGTGTGTGGAAGTGTGTGTAAGTGTGTGTATTTGTGTGTAAGTGTGTGTAAGTACGTGTAAGTGCATGTAAATGCGTGTAAGTATGTGTAAGTTCGTGTAAGTGCGTCTTAGTGCGTGTACGTTCATGTATGTGCGTGTAAGTGCCTGAAAGTGCATGTAAGTGTGTGTAAGTGCGTGTAAGTTTGTGTAATTGTGTGTAAGTGCGTTTAAGTGTGCGTAAGTACGTGTAAGTGCATGTAAGTGCTTGTATGTGCGTGTAAGTGTGTGTAAGTGCATGTAAGTGCGTGTAATTTTGTGCAAGTGCATGCAAGTGCGTGTAAGTGCATGTAAGTGCGTGTAAGTGCATGTAAGTGCGCGTAAGTGCGTGTAAGTACGTGTAAGTGCGTGTAAGTGCTTTTTAGTGTGTGTAAGTGCATGTAAGTGCGTGTAAATATGTATAAGCACGTGTAAGTGCGTGTTAGTATGTGTAAGTGCGTATAAGTGGGTGTAAGCTCGTGTAAGTACAAGTAAGTGCGTGTAAGTACGTGTAAGTGCGTATAAGTGCGTGTAAGTGCGTGTAAGTGTGTATAAGTGCATGTAAGTGCATGTAAGTGCGTGTAAGTGCATGTACGTACGTGTAAGTGCGTGTAAGTGCGTGTAAGTGCGTGTCAGTGCATATAAGTGTGGTTTAAGTGCGTGTATTTTTGTGTAAGTTCGTGTGAGTGTGTGCAAGTGCGTGTCAGTGCGTGTAAGTGCGGGTTAAGTACGTGTAATCTTGTGTAAGTTTGTGTAAGTGTGTGTAAGTGCGTGTAAGTGCGTGTAAGTACATGTAAGTGTGTGTAAGTGTGTGTAAGTGCGTGTAAGTGCGTGTAAGTATGTGTAAGTTCGTATAACTGCGTGTAAGTGTATCTAAGTGCGTGTAAGTTTGTGCAAGTGCGTGTAAGTGTGTGTAAGTTCGTGTAAGTGCGTGTAAGTGCGTGTAAGTGCGTGTAAGTGCGTGTTAGTACATGTAAGTATGTGTAAGTGCGTGTAAGTTTGTGTAAGTATGTGTTAGTGCGTGCACATTTGTGTAAATGCGTGTGAGTGTGTGTAAGTGTATGTAAGTGTGTGTAAGTATGTCTAAGTTCGTATAAGTGTGTGTAAGTGCATGTAAGTACGTGTAAGTGCGTGTAACTGTGTGTAAGTGCGTGTAAATACGTGCAAGTGCATATAAGTGCGTATAAGTGTGTGTAAGTGCTCGTAAGTGTGTGTAAGTGCGTGTAAATGCGTGTAAGTGCGTATACGTTCGTGTAAGTGTGTGTAAGTACGTGTAAGTGCGTGTAAGTGCGTGTAAGTGCATGTAAGTACGTGTAAGTGTGTGTAAGTGCATGTAAATGCGTGTAAGTATGTGTAAGCGCATGTAAGTGCATGTAGGTACATGTAAGTGCGTGTAAGTGAACGTAAGTTCGTGTAGGTGCGTATAAGTGCGTGTAAGTATGTGTAAGTGTGTGTAAGTGCGTGTAAGTGCGTGTAAGTACGTGTAAGTGCGTGTAAGTACGTGTAAGTGCGTGTAAGTACGTGTAAGTGCGTGTAAGTACGTGTAAGTGCGTGTAAGTACGTGTAAGTGCGTGTAAGTACGTGTAAGTGCGTGTAAGTACGTGTAAGTGCGTGTAAGTACGTGTAAGTGCGTGTAAGTACGTGTAAGTGCGTGTAAGTACGTGTAAGTGCGTGTAAGTACGTGTAAGTGCGTGTAAGTACGTGTAAGTGCGTGTAAGTACGTGTAAGTGCGTGTAAGTACGTGTAAGTGCGTGTAAGTACGTGTAAGTGCGTGTAAGTACGTGTAAGTGCGTGTAAGTACGTGTAAGTGCGTGTAAGTACGTGTAAGTGCGTGTAAGTACGTGTAAGTGCGTGTAAGTACGTGTAAGTGCGTGTAAGTACGTGTAAGTGCGTGTAAGTACGTGTAAGTGCGTGTAAGTACGTGTAAGTGCGTGTAAGTACGTGTAAGTGCGTGTAAGTACGTGTAAGTGCGTGTAAGTACGTGTAAGTGCGTGTAAGTACGTGTAAGTGCGTGTAAGTACGTGTAAGTGCGTGTAAGTACGTGTAAGTGCGTGTAAGTACGTGTAAGTGCGTGTAAGTACGTGTAAGTGCGTGTAAGTACGTGTAAGTGCGTGTAAGTACGTGTAAGTGCGTGTAAGTACGTGTAAGTGCGTGTAAGTACGTGTAAGTGCGTGTAAGTACGTGTAAGTGCGTGTAAGTACGTGTAAGTGCGTGTAAGTACGTGTAAGTGCGTGTAAGTACGTGTAAGTGCGTGTAAGTACGTGTAAGTGCGTGTAAGTACGTGTAAGTGCGTGTAAGTACGTGTAAGTGCGTGTAAGTACGTGTAAGTGCGTGTAAGTACGTGTAAGTGCGTGTAAGTACGTGTAAGTGCGTGTAAGTACGTGTAAGTGCGTGTAAGTACGTGTAAGTGCGTGTAAGTACGTGTAAGTGCGTGTAAGTACGTGTAAGTGCGTGTAAGTACGTGTAAGTGCGTGTAAGTACGTGTAAGTGCGTGTAAGTACGTGTAAGTGCGTGTAAGTACGTGTAAGTGCGTGTAAGTACGTGTAAGTGCGTGTAAGTACGTGTAAGTGCGTGTAAGTACGTGTAAGTGCGTGTAAGTACGTGTAAGTGCGTGTAAGTACGTGTAAGTGCGTGTAAGTACGTGTAAGTGCGTGTAAGTACGTGTAAGTGCGTGTAAGTGTGTGTAAGTGCGTGTAAGTGTGTATAAGTTCGTCTAAGTGCATGTAAGTATGTGTAAGTTTGTGTAAGTGCGTGTAAGTGCGTGTAAGTGTGTGTAAGTGTGTAAGTGCGTGTAAGTACGTGTTAGTGCGTGTAAGTTTGTGTAAGTGCGTGTAAGTTCGTATAAGTGCGTGTAAGTTCGTGTAAGTACGTGTAGGCATGTATAAGTGTGAGTTCTTACGTGTAAGTGCGTGTAAGTACGTGTAAGTACGTGTAAGTGTATGTAAGTGCGTGTAAGTTTGTGTAAGTGCGTGTAAGTGCATATAAGTGCGTGTAAGTGTATATAAGTGCATTTAAGTATGTGTTACTGTGTGTAAGTGCGTGTAAGTGCGTGTAAGTATGTGTAAGTGTATGTAAGTGCATGTAAGTTTGTATAAGTGCATGTAAGTTTGAGTAAGTGTGTGTAACTGCGTGTAGGTACGTGTAAGTGCGTGTACGTGCGTGCAAGTGCGTGTAAGTGCGTGTAAGTGTGTGTAAGTACAAGTAAGTGTGTGTAAGTACGTGTAAGTGCGAGTAAGTGCGTGTAAGTGCATGAAAGTATGTGTAAGTGCGTGGATGTGCGTATAAGTTTGTGTACATTCGTGCAAGTGCGTGTAAGTGCATGTAAGTATGTCTAAGTGTGTGTATGTGTGTGTAAGTGAGTATAAGTGCGGTTTAAGTTGGTGTAAGTGCGTGTAAGTGCGTGTAAGTGTGTGTATGTGTGTGTAAGTGAGTATAAGTGCGGTTTAAGTTGGTGTAAGTGCGTGTAAGTGCGTGTAAGTGTGTGTAAGTATGTGTAAGTACGTGTAAATATGTGTAAGTGCGTGTAAGTGTGTGTAGGTCCGTGTAACTTTGTGTAAGTACGTGTAAGTATGTGTAAGTACGTGTAAGTACGTATAAGTGCGTGTAAGTGTGTGCAAGTGCGTGCAAGTGCATGCAAGTGCGTGAAAGTGCGTGTAAGTGTGTGTAAGTGTGTGTAAGTGCATGTAAGTACGTGTAAGTACTTGTAAGCACGTGTAAGTACATGTAAGAGTGTGTAAGTGCGTGTAAGTTTGTGTAAGTATGTGTGAGTGCGTGTAAGTACATGTAAATGCGTGTAAGTGCATGTAAGTACGTGTAAGTGCGTGTAAGTACGTGTAAGTGCGTGTAAATGAGTGTAAGTGCGTGTAAGTGCGTTTACGTGCATGTAGGTGCGTGTAAGTGCGCGTAAGTTTGTGTAGGTGCGTGTAAGTACGTGTAAGTGCGTGTAAGTATGTGTAAGTACGTGTAAGTACGTGTAAGTACGTGTAAGTGCTTGTCAGTGCGTGTAAGTTTGTGTAAGTGCGTGTAGGTTCGTGTAAGTGCGTGTTAGTGCGTATAAGTGCGTGTACGTATGTGTAAGTGCGTATAATCGCATGTCAGTGCGTGTAAGTGCGTGTAAGTGCGTGTATGTATGTATAAGTGCGTGTAAGTGCGTGTAAGTATGTGTAAGTGTGTGTAAGTGCGTGTAAGTGTATCTAAGTGTGTGTAAGTGCGTATAATTGCGTATAAGTGTGTGTAAGTACATGTAAGTTCGTGTAAGTGTATGTAAGTGTGTATAAGTGCGTGTAAGTTTGTGTAAGTGTGTGTAAGTGCGTGTAAGTGCGTATAAGTACGTGTAAGTGCGTATAAATATGTGTAGGTATGTGTAAGTGCGTGTAAGTGCGTGTAAGTACGTGTAAGTATGTGTAAGTACGTGTAACTGCGTGTGAGTATGTGTAAGTGCATGTAAGTGCATGTAAGTGCGTGTAAGTACGTGTAAGTGGATGTAAGTGCGTGTAAGTGCATGTAAGTGCGTGTAAGTTCGTGTAAGTACCTGTTAGTGCGTGGACGTTTGTCTAGGTGCGTGTAAGTAGGTGTAAGTGGGTGTAAGCGCGTGTAAGTTTCTGTTAGTGTGTTCAAGTGCGTGTAAGTGCGTGTAAGTGCGTGTAAGTGCGTGTAAGGGCGTGTATGTGCGTGTATGTACGTATAAGAGTGTGTAAGTGCGTGTAAGTGTGTATAAGTGCTCGTAAGTATGTGTAAGTGCGTGTAAAAGCTTGTAAGTTTGTGTAAGTACGTGTAGGTGTGTTAAGTGCGTGTAAGTGCGTGTAAGTGCATGTAAGTGTGTGTAAGTGTGTGTAAGTGCGTGTAAGTGCGTGTAAATGCGTGTAAGTGTGTGTACGTGCGTGTAAGTGCATGCAGGTGCGTGTAAGTGTGTGTAAGTGCACGTAAGTTTGTGTAGGTGCGGGTAAGTATGTGTAAGTGCGTGTAAGTATGTGCAAGTGTGTGTACGTGCATGTAAGTACGTATAAATGGATATAAGTTTGTGTAAGAGCGTGTAAGTTCATATAAGTGCATGTAAGTGTGTATAAGTGCATGTAAGTGCGTGTAAGTATGTGTAAGTGTGTGTAAGTGCGTGTAAGTGTGTGTAAGTGCGTGTAAGTATGTGTAAGTTTGTGTAAGTGTGTGTAAGTGCGTGTAAAAGCATGTAAGTACGTGTAAGTGCGTGTAAGTGGGTGTAAGTGCGCGTAAGTGTAAGAAAGTGCATGTAAATGCATAGAAGTGCGTGTAAGTGCGTGTAAGTGCATGTAAGTACGTGTAAGTGCGTGTAAGTACGTGTAAGTGCGTGTAAGTACGTGTATGTTCGTGTAAGTGTGTGTAAGTGCATGTAAGTGCGTGTAAGTGTGTGTAAGTGTGTGTAAGTGCGGTTTAAGTTCGTGTAAGTACGTGTAAGTGCATGTAAGTGCGTGTCAGTACGTGTAAGTGCGGTTTAAGAGCGTTTAATTTTGTATACGTTCGTGTAAGTGTGTGTAAGTGCCTGTACGTGTGTGTAAGTGTGTGTAAGTGCGTGTAAGTACACGTAAGTGCATGTAAGTGCGTATAAGTGCGTGCAAGTGCGTGTAAGTGTGTGTTAGTGCGTGTAAGTGCGTGTAAGTACATGTAAGTGCGTGTAGGTGCATGTATTTTTGTGTAAGTGCGTATAAGTGTGTGTTAGTGCGTATAAGTGCGTGTAAGTGCGTGTACGTGCGTGTAAGTGTGTGTAAGTGCGTGTACGTACGTATAAGTGCGTCTAAGTGTGTGTAAGTTTGTGCAAGTACGTGTAAGTGTGTGTAAGTTCGTGTAAGTACGTGTAAGTGCGTGTAAGTGCGTGTAAGTGCGTGTAAGTACGTGTATGTGTGTGTAAGTGTGTGTAAGTGCATGTAAGTGCGTGTAAGTGTGTGTAAGTGTGTGTAAGTGCGTGAAAGTATGTCTAAGTGCGTGTAAGTTCATGCAAATGCATGTAAGTACGTGTAAGATTGTGTAAGAGTGTGTTAGTGCGTGTAAGTGCGTGTAAGTGCGTGTAAGTACGTGTATGTGTGTGTAAGTGTGTGTAAGTGCATGTAAGTGCGTGTAAGTGTGTGTAAGTGTGTGTAAGTGCGTGAAAGTATGTCTAAGTGCGTGTAAGTTCATGCAAATGCATGTAAGTACGTGTAAGATTGTGTAAGAGTGTGTTAGTGCGTGTAAGTGCGTGTAAGTGCGTGTAAGTACGTGTATGTGTGTGTAAGTGTGTGTAAGTGCATGTAAGTGCGTGTAAGTGTGTGTAAGTGTGTGTAAGTGCGTGAAAGTATGTCTAAGTGCGTGTAAGTTCATGCAAATGCATGTAAGTACGTGTAAGATTGTGTAAGAGTGTGTTAGTGCGTGTAAGTGCGTGTAAGTGCGTGTAAGTACGTGTAAGTACGTGTAAGTGCGTGTAAGTGCGTGTAAGTGCGTATAAGTGCGTGTAAGTGCGTGTCAGTGTGTGTAAGTGCGTGTAAGTGTGTGTAAGTACGTGTAGGTGCGTGTAATTTTGTGTAAGTGCGTGTAAGTATGTGTTAGTGTGTGTAAGTGCATGTACGTATGTGTAAGTGTGTGTAAGTGCGTGTAAGTGTGTGTAAGTGTGTGTAAGTGCGTGAAAGTATGTCTAAGTGCGTGTAAGTTCATGCAAATGCATGTAAGTACGTGTAAGATTGTGTAAGAGTGTGTTAGTGCGTGTAAGTGCGTGTAAGTGCGTGTTAGTACATGTAAGAGCGTATAAGTGCGTGTAAGTGCGTGCAAGTGCTTGTTAGTGCGTGTAAGTGCGTGTAAGTACTTGTAAGTGCGTATAGGTGTGTGTAATTTTTATAAGTGCGTATAAGTGCATGTTATTACGTATAAGTATGTGTAAGTGCGTGTAAGTGCGTGTACGTGCGTGTAAGTGTGAATAAGTGCGTGTACGTGCGTATAAGTGCGTCTAAGTGTGTGTAAGTTTGTGCAAGTGCGTGAAATTGCGTGTAAGTTTGTGTAAGTGTGTATAAGTACGTATAAGTGTGTGTAAGTGCGTGTAAGTGCGTGTAGGTGTGCGTAAGTGCGTGTAAGTGCAGTTTAAGTTTGTGTAAGTGCGTGTAAGTGCGTGTAACTTTGTGTAAGTGTGTGTAAGTACGTGTAAGTACGTATAAGTATGTGTAAGTACGTGTGAGTGCAAGTAAGTATGTGTAAAAATGTGTAAGTGCATGTAAGCACGAGAAAGTGTGTGTAATTACGTGTAAGTGCGTGTTAGTGGGTTTAAGTGCGTGTAAGTGCAAGTAAGTACGTCTAAGTACGTATAAGTGCGTGTAAGTGCGTGTAAGTGCGTGTAAGTGTGTGTAAGTACGTGTAAGTACGTGTAAGTGCGTGTAAGTGTGTGTAAGTACGTGTACGTTTGTGTAAGTGCATGTAACTGTGTATAAGTGCGTGTAAGTGTGTGTAAGTACGTGTAAGTGCGGTTTAAGTTCGTGTAAGTACGTATAAGTGCGTGTAAGTGCGTGTAAGTGCGTGTAAGTGCTTATAAGTGCGTGTAAGTGCGTATCAGTGTGTGTAAGTACGTGTAAGTGCGTGTAAGTGCGTGTAGGTGCATGTAATTTCGTGTAAGTGTGTGTAAGGGTGTGTTAGTGCGTGTAAGTGCGAGTACGTACGTGTGAGTGCGTGTAAGTATGTGTAAGTGTGTGTAAGTACGTGTAAGTGCGTATAAGTGTGTCTAAGTGCGTGTAAGTTCGTGCAAGTGCGTGTAAGTGCCTGTAAGTTCGTGTAAGTGTGTGTAAGTGTGTGTAAGTGCGTGTAAGTGCGTGTTAGTGCATGTTAGTGTGTTTAAGTACGTGTAAGTTCGTGTAAGTGTGTGTTTGTGTGTGTATGTTTGTGTAAGTACGTGTAAGTGCGTGTAAGTGCGTGAAAGTGCGTGTAAGTGTGTGTAAGTTTGCGTAAGTGCGTGTAAGTGTATGTAAGTGCTCGTAAGTGCGTGTAAGTTAGTGTGAGTGCGTGTAAGTGCGTGTAAGTTTGTGTAAGTGCGTGTAAGTGCATGTAAGTGCGTACAAGTACGTGTAAGTGCATGTAAGTATGTGTAAGTGCGTACAAGTGCGTGTAAATGCGTGGAAGTGTGTGTAAGTGCGTGTAAGTGCATGTAGGTATGTGTAAGTGCGTGTAAGTGCACGTAAGTTTGTGTAGGTGCGTATCAGTATGTGTAAGTGCGTGTAAGTATGTATAAGTGCGTGAAAGTGCGTGTAAGTGGATATACGTTCGTGTAAGAGCGTGTAAGTGAGTATAAGTGCGTGTAAGTGCGTGTAAGTGCTTTTAAATGTGCGTAAGATTGTGTAAGTGTGTGTAAGTATGTGTAAGTGCTTGTAAGTGTGTGTAAGTGCGTATAAGTACCTGTAAGTGCGTGTAAGTACATGTAAGTGCATGTAAGTGTATAAGTGCGTGTAAGTGCATGTTTGTGCGTGTAAGTGGGTGTAAGTGTGGGTAAGTGCATATAAGTTTGTGTAAATACGTGTAAGCATGTGTAAGTGCGAGTTCGTACGTGTAAGTGCGTGTAAGTGTGTGTAAGTGTGCATAAGTGCGTGTAAGTGTGTGTAAGTGTTTGTAAGTGAGTGTAAGTGCATGTAAGTGCATGTAAGTACGTATAAGTACGTGAAAGTGTATGTAAGTGCGTGTAAGTGCGTGTAAGTACGTGTAAATGCGTGTAAGTTTGTGTTTGTGTATGTGCGTGAAAGGGTGTGTAAGTGTGTGTAAGTATGTGTAAGTGCATACAAGTGCGTGTCAATGCGTGTAAGTGCGTGTAAATATGTATAAGTGCGTATAAGTGTGTACAAGTGTGTGTAAGTGTGTGTAAGTGTGTGAAAGTACGTGTAAGTGTGTATAAGTGCGTGTACTTGTGTGTAAGTGCGTGTAAGTGTGTGTAAGTGCGTGTACGTTTGTGTAAGTGCATGTAAGTGCGTGTAAATGTGTGTAAGTATGTAAGTGCGTGTAAGTGCATGTTAGTGCGTGTAAGTATGTGTAAGTGCGTGTAAGTTTGTATAAGTGCATGTAAGTTCGTGTAAGTACGTGTAGGCATGTATAAGTGCGACTTCGTGCGTGTAAGTGCGTGTAAGTGCATGTAAGTGCATGTAAGTACGTATACGTTCATGTAAGTGCGTGTAAGTGCGTATAAGTGCATATAAGTGCGTGTAAGTGCGTGTAAGTGTGTATCAGTGCGTGTAAGTATGTGTAAGTATGTGCTAGTGCGTGTAAGTGCATGTAAGTGTGTGTAAGTGCATGTAAGTATGTGTAAGTTTGTATAAGTGTGTGTCAGTGCGTGAAAGTACGTGTAAGTGTGTGTAAGCACGTGTAAGTGTCTGTAAGTGCGTGTAAGTACGTGTAAGTGCGTGTAAGTGCGTGTAAGTGCGTGTACGTGCGTGTAAGTATGTGTAAGTGCGTGTAAGTGCGTGTAGATTTGTATAAGTGTGTGCAAGTGTGTGTAAGTGTGTTTAATTATGTGTAAGTGCGTAGAAGTACGTGTAAGTGCGTGTAAGTGCGTGTAAGACCGTGTAAGTACATGTAAGTTTGTTTAAGTGCGTGTAAGTTCGTGTAAGTGTGTGTAAGTACGTGTAAGTGCGTATAAGTGTGTGTCAGTGTGTGCAAGAGCATGTAAGTGTGTGTAAGTGCATGTAAGTACAAGTAAGTCCGTGTAAGTACGTGTAAGTGTGAGTAAATGCGTGTAAGTGTGTGAAAGTGAGTATAAGTGCGTGGAACTGCGTGTAAGTGCGTAAAAGTACGTGTAAGTATGTGTAAGTTCGTGTAAGTACGTGCAAGTACGTGTAAGTGCATCTAAGTGTGTGTAAGTGTGTGTAAGTGAGTATAACTGCGGTTTAAATTGGTGTAAGTGCGTGTAAGTACGTATACGTACGTGTAAGTACGTATAAGTGCGTGTAAATGTGTGTAAGTGTATGTAAGTGCGTGTAGGTACGTGTAACTTTGTGTAAGTGCGTGTAATTGCGTGTAAGTGTGTGTAAGTGCGTGTAAATGTGTCTAAGTGCGTATAAGTTCGTGTAAGTATGTGTGAGTGCGTGTAATTGCGTGTATGTACATGTAAGGGCATGTAAGTGCGTGTAAGTGCGTGTAAGTACGTCTAAGTGAGTGTAAATGAGTGTACGTGCGTGTAAGTGCATTTAAGTGCATGTAGGTGCGTGTAAGTACTTGTAAGTTTGTGTAGGTGGGTGTAAGTACGTGTATGTGCGTGTAAGTATGTGTAAGTACGTGTAAGTGCATGTAAGTGCGTGTCAGTGCATGTAAGTACGTGTAAGTTGATGAAAGTTTGTTTAAGAGCGTGTAAATGCTTATAAGTGCGTGTACGTGAGTGTAAGTGCGTGTAAATGTGTGTAAGTTCGTGTAAGTGCGTGTAAGTGCGTGCAAGTTTGTGTAAGTGCGTGCAAGTGCATGTAAGTGTGTGTAAGTGCGTGTAAGTGCATGTAAGTGCGTGTAAGTGCGTGTAAGTGTGTATAAGTGTGTGTAAGTGCATGTAAGTGCGTGTAAGTTCGTGTAAGTGCGTGTAAGTGAGTGAAAGTGCGTGTAAGTGCATGTAAGTGCGTGTAAGTGTATGTACGTATGTGTAAGTGCTTATCAGTTTTGGTAAGTGCGTGTAAGTGTGTGTAAGTTCGTGTTATTACATGTTAATGTGTGTAAGTACGTGTAAGTATATGTAAGTGCGTATAATTGCGTGTCAGTGCGTTTAAGTGCGTGTAAGTGCGTGTACGTACATATAAGTGTGTGTAAGTGCGTGTAAGTACGTGTAAGTACGTATAAGTGCGTGTCAGTGCGTGTAAGTGTGTGTAAGTACGTATAAGTGCGTATAAGTGTGTGTAAGTGCGTGTAAGTTCGTGTGAGTGTGTGTAAGTATGTGTAAGTGTGTGTAAGTATGTGTAAGTACGTGTAAGTGCGAGTAAGTGTGTGTAAGTGTGTGTAAGTTTGTGTAAGTGTGTGTACGTTCGTGCAAGTGCGTGTAAGTACGTGTAAGTGCGTGTAAGTGCGTGCAAGTGCATTTAAATGCGTGTAAGTGCATGTAAGTGCGTATAAGTACGTGTAAGTGTATGTAAGTATGTATAAGTGCGTATAAGTACATGTAAGTGCATGTAAGTGTGTGTAAGTGTGTGTAAGTGCGTGTAAGTGCATGTAAGTTCGTGTAACTTTGTGTAAGTATGTATGAGTGCGTGTAAGTACGTCTAACTGTGTGTAAGTGCATGTAAGTGCGTTTAAGTACGTGTAAGTGCATGTAAGTACGTGTAAGTGCGCATAAGTGCATGTAAGTATGGTTTGTGTGGGTGTAATTTCGTGTAAGTTCGTGTAAATGCGTGTAAGTGTGTGTAAGTGCGTGTAAGTGCGTGTAAGTGCGTGTAGGTGCGTGTAAGTGCGTGTAAGTGCGTGTAAGTGCGTGTAAGTACGTGTAAGTGCGTGTAGGTGCGTGCAAGTGCGTATAAGTATGTGTAAGTGCGTGAAAGTGCGTGTAAGTGCGTCTAAGTACGTTTACGTGTGTGGAAGTATATGTAAGTGTATGTAAGTGCGTGTAAGTGCGTGTAAGTGCGTGTAAATGCGTATAAGTACGGTTTAAGTACGTGTAAGTTTGTATAAGTTCGTTTAAGTGTGTGTAAGTGTGTGTAAGAGCGTGTAAGTATGTGTAAGTGCGTGTAAGTGCGTGTAGGTGCGTGTAAGCGCGTATAGGTGCGTGTTAGTGCATGTAAATGTGTGTAAGTGCCTGTAAGTGTGTGCAAGTGCGTGTAAGTACGTGTAAGTGCGTGTAAGTGCGTGTAAGTGTGTGTAAGTGCGTATAAGTGCGTATAAGTGCGTGTAAGTGCATGTAAATTTATGTAAGTTTGTGTAAGTACGTGTAAGTGTGTGTACATGCGTGTAAGTGCATGGAAGTGCATACAAGTGCGTGTAAGTGCGTGTAAGTGCGTGTAAGTGTGTGTAAGTGCATGTAAGTGCGTGTAAGTACGTGTAAGTGTGTGTAAGTGCTTGTAAGTATGTGTAAGTGCGTGTAAGTACGTGTAAGTGCGTATACGTGCGTGAAAGTGCATGTAAGCGCATGTAAGTTCATATAAGTGTGTGTAAGTTCGTGTAAGTGCGTGTAAGTACGTGTAAGTACGTGTAAGTGTGTGTAAGTGTGTGTAAGTACAAGTAAGTGTGTGTAAGTACGTGTAAGTACGTGTAAGTGCGTGTAAGTGAATGTAAGTGCGTGTAAGTGCGGTTTAAGGGGGTCTAATTTCGTATACGTCCGTGTAAATGTTTGTAAGTCAGTTTTAGTTCGTGTAAGTGCTTGTAAGCGCGTGTAAGTACGTGTAAGTGCGTGTAAGTGCGTGTAAGTTTGTGTATGTGTGTGTAAATGCGTGTAAGTATGTGTAAGTGCATGTAAGTACGTGAAAGTACGTGTAAGTGTGTGTAAGTGCGTGTAAGTATATGTAAGTACGTGTAAGTACAAATAAGTGTGTGTAATCATGGTAAGTGCGTATAAGTGTGTGTAAGTATGTCTAAGTGCGTGAAAGGGCGTGTAAGTGCGTGTAAGTGCGTGTAAGTACGTGTACGTTTATGTAAGTGTGTATTAGTGGGTGTAAGTGCGTCTAAGTGCGTGTAAGTGTGGGTAAATGGGTGTAAGTACAGTTTAATTTCGTGTAAGTGCGTGTAAGTGTGTGTATGTGCGTGTACGTACATGAAAGTGTGTGCAAGTGCGTGTAAGTACGTGTAAGTGCATGTAAGTGCGTGCAATTGCGTGTAAAAGTGTGTAAGTACGCGTAAGTTTGTGTAGGTGCGTATAAGTACGTGTAAGTGCGTGTAAGTATGTGTAAGTGCGTGTAAGTGCGTATAAGTGCGTGTAAGTAAGTGTAAGTGCGTGTAAGTACGTGGAAGTACGTGTAAGTACTTATAAGTACGTGTAAGTTCGTGTAAATGAATGTCAGTTCGTGTAAGTGCGTGTAAGTATGTGTAAGTGCGTGTAAGTGCGTATAAGTGCGTGTAAGTAAGTGTAAGTGCGTGTAAGTACGTGGAAGTACGTGTAAGTACTTATAAGTACGTGTAAGTTCGTGTACATTAATGTCAGTTCGTGTACGTGCGTATCAGTGCGTGTAAGAGCGTGTAAATGCGTATAAGTGCGTATAAGTGTGTGTAACTGCGTGTACGTTCGTGTAAGTATGTGTAAGTTTGTGTAAGTATGTGTAAGTATATGAAAGTGCGAGTTTGTGTGTGTAAGTGTGTGTAAGTGCGTGTCAGTGCATGTATGTATGTAAAAGTACGTGTAAGTTCCTGTATGTGCGTGTAAGTGTGTGTAAGTACGTGTAAGTGCGTGTAAGTGCGTGTAAGTACGTGTAAGTGCGTGAAAGTGCATGCAAGTACGTGTAAGTGCGTGTAAGTATGTGTAAGTGCGTGTAAGTGCGTGTAAGTGCATGTTAGTGCATGTATGTGCATGTAAGTGCATGTAAGTGCGTGTAGGTGCGTGTAATTTTGTGTAAGTACATATAAGTGCGTGTTAGAGCGTATAAGTGCGTATATGTGCATGTACGTGCATGTAAGTGTGTGTAAGTGTGTGTACGTGCGTCTAAGTGCGTCTAAGTGCGTCTAAGGTGGCTCAGAGGCAGCCGCGGTGCGATCCCGCAATATTTCATCGAACGTGGCACTGCGGCTCCGAACAATATGTTGAGCCGTTGGGTCCCAGAGACGGTATGACTGGTTGTTGTCGTCGTAGCCCACGAGGATGCCTTTCTTGGTGTGGGAGCCCAGTTTGTCGCGGGCTGATGGTGTGACCCAGGCATAGGCCGTACTGCCAAAGACTTTGAGATGGCCAACCTTGGGCTTACGGCCTGTCCAAGCTTCGTATGGAGTGCTTGTGCCTTTGAGGCATTTGCAGGGAAGTCTGTTGAGGAGATAGCTTGCAGTATTGACCCCTTCGGCCCAAAAGCCAGAGGGCAATCCCGCAGCATGAACCATAGAGCGAGCTTTCTCCAAAAGAGTACGATTCATACGTTCAGCTTGCCCATTTTGCTGAGGTGTATGAGGTACAGTTCGCTGATGATGGATGCCGTGACTGGCATAAAAATCTGCAAGGGCTTTATTCACAAACTCTCCTCCATTTTCGGATCGTACAGTCTTCACCCGTTTGTCAGTTGCATTCTCAACCAGTTTGATCCAGGTGATGATGTGATCGGCGGCTTCTGATTCATGTCAGAGAAAGCGGAGCCACGCATGATGAGTGAAATCATCTAGAAGGACAAGAAAGTAGTGCTTCCCTGAGATAGACGCATCCTTGATACAGCATAGGTCCATGTGAACAAGGCGAAGCTTGTCAGATGCGCTGACGTTGGAATGTGTGTGGAAGGGTTCCTGAGCTTTCTTGCCAGTGAGGCAGCCCTCACAGCAGAAGTTGGTGGGTTTGGTAGGATTTGCGGGGAAGGAATCCACCAATTGTGCACTGGACATGGACAGAAGAGTTCCAAAACCAGCATGCCCAAAACGTTGATGCCAGAGAATGGAGAGAGCATCGTGTTGGACAGGTGGAGCAGGTGTGAAGCCAACTGCTGCCAGGGCAACTTCTGTAGTTCCTTCATCAGCTTCTGTGTCCAGTGTTGGTAAAATGGTAAGGTTGCCTTCCCTCTTGGCATCCGCCACAATTTTGCCACCCTTGGCATAGATTCCGTAGCTTTGTTCTGCTTCAAAAATAGCTCGACAGCCTTTGTCGTTACGTCTGGTAATAGATACCAGAACAAATACGGGAGGCCACTTTGCCTTCAAAGGAGATAGAGACTCGTACTGTCCCAGCACCGATGGCAGGGATGATGCGGCCATCACCAAGTCGCACTGGCTTGGGTTTTTTGAACTCTTTAAAATCCACAAACCAAGTGCGGTTGCAGGTCACGTGGCGGGTGCTGCCAGAATCAAGAATCCAGGCAAGAATGACTGCGGCAAGGAGAAAGGCACTNGTTGGATGGTGATTGCTGGTTTGAAGTTGACAGGGATGGAGCTGTTGGTGTGTCATCAACAGAGGGGATGAAGTTGATTGCCGTGTTGCTTGTCCCACTGGTTTGATGTCCAATAGCCTCCATTTGATGCATGCGTTGTGACCATCCTTGAAACATTTGCGTCATCATTTGCTGCCAATTTTCAAGAGGACTTGAGTCTGCTTGTGCTGATGACGGTTCAGTAGTGAGAAGCGCATGTTGGGGAGCTGGGAAGCGCGGTCGTCGCGGTTTGTCGCAATATCTGTTCAAGTGTCCACACTGCTGGCAATTCCAGCATTTTACATATTCAAAGCCTTTGCTGCCTGGTGCACCAGGTGGGATAATGCCGCTTTGAGAGTGAAGCCGCTGAGGAGGTTGTGAAGAAGAATGGGAATTTGCAATTCCTCCTTGTCCATGGCCTTGAAACCTGGGCCGATGGTTATGATGGTTTTGATGTCCCATCCTGGCTGCCAGAGCTGCTTCAATGCCATCTGGAGTTTTGAGAT
>SZWC01007229.1:6630-19448 GCA_023375785.1 Penium margaritaceum | reverse complement strand
TTTTTCTCATGATGGCTATTCAGATTGTCAATCTGACCGTACCGATGGAAAGAGCAGGTGTCAAACTGTCAGCTGTCCAAGTTTCGGGCAGATCCAACGGTCGGATTGGAAGATGCAAGATGTGCCTTGGATCAGGGGATGTCTTCCCTGATTGAGGGGATGACCTCCTTAATTTAAGGAGTGACATCGGCCGAGGCGCGCGCGCTTCGGGTTAGCCGAGGCGCGTGCGCTTCGGCTGCCAAAGGCACTCCTTAGCTATTTATGCCTTGTACTTGCCATTGTCTCAACTACTCCTTCACTTGATGTCTCTTGTTTGAGCTGTGCGCTTGAGACTGAGCTTGATATGAACTGCTAAGGTGGTTGTAATCTTGCTCGTGTGAGAGTGCTGACTTAATTTGTTGGGCTCTCACACCAAGGAAGAAGAAGGCTTAGAGGGCGGGAGCCCCTAAGACCTTGAGCGAAAGCACCTGGGTAGCTAGGTCTCACCAGAGGCATAGTTAATTCCTTGGGGGTGATCGTGATCCTTGGGTGAAATTCCCTTGGACGGTCGGCAGTTGCCATTGTGTCGGCGCTGTTTTCTAGACCGGAGCCTCAGGCCACGTGACTCAGGAATAACAAGTTCGTGTAAGTGTGTCTAAGTACGTGTAAGTGCGTGTAAGTGCGTGTAAGTGCGTGTAAATGCATGTAAGTATGTATAAGTGCGTGTAAGTGTGTATTAGTGCATGTAAGTATGTGTAAGTGCGTATAAGTGTGTGTAAGTGCGTGTAAGTGTGTGTAAGTGTGTGTAAGTGCGTGTACGTACGTGTAAGTGCATCTAAGTGCATGTAAGTTTATGTAAATGAGTTTAAGTGCTGTTGAAGTTTGTGTAACGCGTGTAAGTGCATGCAAGTGCGTGTAAGTGCAGGCAAGTAATTGTAAGTGCGTGTAAGTGCATGTAAGTGCGTGTAAGTATGGTTTAAGTGAGTGTAATTTTGTATAACTTCGTGTAACTACATGTAAGTATGTGTAAGTAAGTGTAAGTGCGTGTAAGTGCGTATAAGTGTGTGTAAGTGCATGTAAGTGCGTGTAAGTGGGTGTAAGTGCATGAAAGTATGTGTAAGTGTGTGTAAGTGTGTGTAAGTACGTATAAGTTTGTGTTATTACGTGTAAGTGTGTATAAGTGTGTGTAAGTGCGTGTAAGTATGTGTAAGTACGTGTTAGTGCGTGTAGGTGCGTGCAAGTGTGTGTAGGTGCGTGTAAGTGCGTGTAAGTACCTGTAAGTGCGTGTAAGTGCATGTAAGTATGTATAAGTATATGTAAGTGCGTGAAAGTACGTATAAGTATGTCTATGTACGTGTACGTGCGTGGAAGTACATGTAAGTGTGTGTAAGTTCTTGTAAGTGTGTGTAAGTGCGTGTAAGTGTGTATAAGTACGGTTTAAGTACGTGTAAATTTGTGTAAGTTCGTGTAAGTGTGTGTAAGTATGTGTAAGTATGTGTAGGTACGTGTAAGTACGTATAGGTCCGTGTAAGTGCGTGTAAGTACGTGTAAGTGCGTGTAAGTGTGTGCAAGTGCGTATAAGTGCATGTAAGTGCGTGTAAGTACGTGTAAGTACGTGTAAGTGCGTGTAAGTGCGTGTAAGCGCGTGTAAGTGCGTGTAAGTGCGTGTAAGTGCGTGTAAGTGCGTGTAAGTTTGTATAAGTGCATGTTAGTGCGTTTAAGTGTGTGTAAGTATGTGTAAGCGCGTATAATTGCGTGTCAGTGTGTGTAAGTACGTGTAAGTGTGTGTATGTATGTATAAGTGTGTGTAAGTGTGTATAAGTACATGTATGTGCGTGTAAGTGCGTGTAAGTGCGTGAAAGTGTGTGTAAGTACGTGTAAGTGTGTATAAGTGTGTGTAAGTGCGTGTAAGTTTGTGTAAGTACGTGTAAGTGTGTGTAAGTGTGTGTAAGTATGTATAAGTGCGTGTAAGTGCGTGTAAGTACGTGTAAGTACGTGTAAGTGCGTATAAGTGCGTGTAAGTACGTATAAGTGCGTGTAAGTGCGTGTAAGTACGTGTAAGTGTGTGTAAGTACGTGTAAGTGTGTATAAGTGTGTGTAAGTGCGTGTAAGTTTGTGTAAGTACGTGTAAGTGTGTGTAAGTGTGTGTAAGTATGTATAAGTGCGTGTAAGTGCGTGTAAGTACGTGTAAGTGCATGTAAGTGTGTGTAAGTTCGTGTAAGTTTGTGTAAGTGCGTGTATGTTTGTGTAAGTGTGTGTAAGTGCGTGTAAGTGCGTGTAAGTGCGTGTAAGTGCGTGTAAATGCATGTAAGTGCATGTAAGTACGTGTGAGTACGTGTAAGTGCGTGTAAGTATATGTAAGTGCGTGTTACTGCATGTAAGTGCGTATAAGTGTGTGTAAGTACGTGTAAGTGCGTGTAAGTACGTGTATGTTCGTGTAAGTTTGTGTAAGTGTGTGTAAGTACGTGTAAGTGCGTCTAAGTGCGTGTAAGTTTGTGTAAATGAGTTTAAGTGCTGTTGAAGTTCTTGTAACGCGTGTAAGTGCATGTAAGTGCGTGTAAGTACATGTAAGTGCATGTAAGTGCGTGTAAGTGCATGTAAGTGCGTGTAAGTATGGTTTAAGTGGGTGTAATTTTGTATAAGTTTGTGTAAATGCGTGTAAGTGTGTGAAAGTACGTGTAAGTACATGTAAGTGCGTGTAAGTGTTTTTAAGTGTGTGTAAGTGCGTGTATGTGCATGTAAGTGCATGTAAATGCGTGTAAGTGCGTGTAAGCATGTGTACATATGTATAAGTGCGTGTTAGTAGGTGTAAGTGTGTATAAGTGCGTATAAGTGCGTGTAAGTGTGTGTAAGTGCATGTAAGTGCGTGTAAGTGCGTGTAGGTGCGTGTAAGTGCGTGTAAGTGCGTGTAAGTACGTGTAAGTACGTATAAGTGCGTGTAAGTGTGTGTAAGTGCATGTAAGTGCGTGTAAGTGCGTGTAGGTGCGTGTAAGTGCGTGTAAGTGCGTGTAAGTGCGTGTAAGTACGTGTAAGTACATGTAAGCGTGTGCAAGTATGTATAAGTGTGTGTAAGTACATGAAAGTGCCTGTAAGTTCGTCTAAGTGTGTGTACGTGCATGGAAGTGCATGTAAGTGTGTGTAAGTACTTGTAAGTGTGTGTACGTGTGTAAGTGTGTATAAGTACGGTTTAAGTGCGTGTAAGTTTGTGTAAGTTCGTGTAAGTGCGTGTAAGTGTGTGTAAGTACTTGTAAGTGTGTGTACGTGTGTAAGTGTGTATAAGTACGGTTTAAGTGCGTGTAAGTTTGTGTAAGTTCGTGTAAGTGCGTGTAAGTGCGTGTAAGTGCGTGTACGTATGTGTAAGTACGTGTAAGTGCGTGTAGGTGCGTGTAGGTGCATATAGGTGCATGTAAGTACATGTAAGTGCGTGTAAGTACATGTAAGTGTGTGCAAGTGCGTATAAGTCCATGTAAGTGTGTGTAAGTATGTGTAAGTAGGTGCAAGTGCGTGTAAGTGCGTGTAAGTGCATATAAGTGCGCGTAAGTTTGTGTAAGTGCGTTTAAGTGTGTGTATGTGCGTGTAAGTGCGTGTAAGTGTGTGTAAGTGCGTGTAAGTACAAGTAAGTGCGTGTATGTACGTGTAAGTGCGTGTAAGTACATGTAAGTGCGTGTAAGTACGGTTTAAGTGGGTCTAATTTTGTGTAAGTTCGTGTAAATGCGTGTAAGTACGTGTAAGTGTGTGTAAGTACGTGTAAGTGCGTGTAAGTGCGTGTAAGTGTGTGTAAGTGCGTGTTAGTACGTGTAAGTGCTCGTAAGCACGTGTAAGTGCATGTAAGTGCGTGTAAGTGCGTGTAAGTTTTGTGTGAGTGTGTGTAAGTGTGTGTAAGTGTGTGTAAGTGTGTGTAAGTGTGTGTAAATGAGTATAAGTGCGGTTTAAGTTCGTTTAAGTGCGTGTAAGTGTGTGTAAGTACGTGTAAGTACGTGTAAGTATGTGTAAGTGTATATAAGTGCGTGTAAGTGTGGTTTAAGTGGGTGTAATTTTGTGTAAGTTCGTGTAAATGCATGTAAGTGCATGTAAGTACGTGTAAGTGCATGTAAGTGCGTGTAAGTGCGTGTAAGTGCATGTAAGTACGTGCAAGTACGTGTAAGTGCATGTAGGTGCGTGTAAAAGCATGTAAGTACGCATAAGTTTGTGTAGGTGCGTGTAAGTACGTATAAGTGTGTGTAAGTATGTGTAAGTGGGTGTAAGTGCGTGTAAGTAAGTGTAAGTGCGTGGAAGTACGTGGAAGTGCGTGTAAGTGCTTATACGTACGTGTAAGGTTGTGTAAGTGAATGTCAGTTCGTGTAAGTGCGTATAAGTGCGCGTAAGAGCGTGTAAGTGCGTGTAGGTGCGTGTAAGTATGTGTAATTGCGTGTACGTTTGTGTAAGTACGTGTAAGTTTCAGTAAGTGCGTGTAAGCATGTGTAAGTGCGAGTTCGTGTGTGTAAGTGTGTATAAGTGCGTGTAAATGCGTATATGTATGTATATGTATGTAAAAGTGCGTGTAAGTATGTGTAAGTGTTTGTAAGTACGTGTAAGTGCGTGTAAGTGCGTGTAAATGCGTGTATGTATGTATAAGTACATGTAAGTGCATGTAAGTATGTGTAAGTGCGTGTAAGTGTGTGTAAGTGCGTGTAAGTGGGTGTAAGTACGTACAAGTACATGTAAGTTCATGTAAGTGCGTGAAAGTGCGTTTAAGTGTGTCTAAGTGCGTGTAAGTGCGTGTAAGTGTGTGTAAGTATGTGTAAGTACGTGTAAGTGCGTGTTAGTACGTGTAAGTGCGTGTAGGTACGTGTAAGTGCGTATAGGTGTGTGTAAGTATGTGTAAGTGCGTGTAAGTGCGTGTAAGTGTGTACAAGTGCGTGTGAGTACGTGGAAGTGCGTGTAAGAGCATGTGAGTGCGTGTAAGTGCGTGTAAGTGTGTGTAAGTATGTGTAAGTGCGTGTATGTATGTGTAAGTTTATGTAATTTTGTGTAAGTGCATGTAAGAGCGTGTAAGTGTGTGTAAGTGCGCGTAAGTGCGTGTAAAGTTTGTGTAAGTGCGTGTAGGTACGTGTAATTACGTTTAAGTGCGTGTAAGTGCGTATAAGTATGTGTAAATGCATGTAAGTGCGTGTAAGTACGTGTAAGTGCATGTTAGTGCGTGTAAGTGTGAGTAAGTGCTTGTAAGTATGTGTAAGTGTGTGTAAGTATGTGTAAGTGTGTGTAAGTGCGTGTAAGTGCATGTAAGTGCATGTAAGTTCATATGAGTACGTGTAAGTTTATGTAAGTGTGTTTAAGTGCGTGTAAGTGCGTGTAAGTGTGTGTAAGTGTGTGTAAGTGCGTGTAAGTGCAAGTAAGTACGTGTAAGTACGTGTAAGTGCGTGTAAGTGCGTGTAAGTGTGTGTAAGTACGTCTAAGTGCGGTTTAAGTCGGTTTAATTTCGTGTAAGTTCATGTAAATGCGTGTACGTGCGTGTAAGTACGTGTAAGTACGTGTAAGTACGTGTAAGTACGTGTAAGTGTGTGTAAGTGTGTGTAAGTGCGTGTAAGTGCTCATAAGCGCGTGCAAGTACGTGTAAGTACGTGTAAGTGTGTATAAGTACGTGTAAGTGTGTGTAAGTACGTGTAAGTGTGTGTAAGTACGTGTAAGTGTGTGTAAGTACGTGTAAGTGTGTGTAAGTACGTGTAAGTGTGTGTAAGTACGTGTAAGTGTGTGTAAGTACGTGTAAGTGTGTGTAAGTACGTGTAAGTGTGTGTAAGTACGTGTAAGTGTGTGTAAGTACGTGTAAGTGTGTGTAAGTACGTGTAAGTGTGTGTAAGTACGTGTAAGTGTGTGTAAGTACGTGTAAGTGTGTGTAAGTACGTGTAAGTGTGTGTAAGTACGTGTAAGTGTGTGTAAGTACGTGTAAGTGTGTGTAAGTACGTGTAAGTGTGTGTAAGTACGTGTAAGTGTGTGTAAGTACGTGTAAGTGTGTGTAAGTACGTGTAAGTGTGTGTAAGTACGTGTAAGTGTGTGTAAGTTTGGGTAAGTGCGTGTAAGTGTGTGTAAGTGCGTGTAAGTGCGTGTAAGTGCATGTAAGTACGTGTAAGTACATGTAAGTGTGTATAAGTACGTGTAAGTGTGTGTAAGTACGTGTAAGTGCAAAGAAGTGCGTCTTAGTACGTGTAAGTGCGTGTAAGTGCGTGTAAGTGCGTCTAAGTGTATGTAAGTGTGTGTAAGTGCGTGTAAGTGTGTATAAAGGAGTGTAAGTGTGGGTTAAGTTCGTGTAAGTGGGTGTAAGTGTGTGTAAGTACGTGTAAGTGCGTGTAAATGCGTTTAAGTACATGTAAGTGCGGTTTAAGTGATTGTAGTTTTGTGTAAGTTTGTATAAATGCGTATAAGTGCATGTAAGTGCATGTAAGTGTGTGTAAGTACGTGTAAGTGTGTGAAAGTGCATATAAGTGCGTGTAAGTACGTGTAAGTGCATGTAGGTGCATGTAAACGTGTGTAAGTGTGCGTAAGTTTGTGTGGGTGCATGTAAGAACGTGTAAGTGCGTGTAAGTATGTGTAAGTGCGTGTAAGTACGTGTAAGTTCGTATAATTAAGTGTAAGTGTGTGTAAGTGCGTGGAAGTGCGTATAAGTGCTTATAAGTACGTGTAAGTTTGTGTAAGTGAATGTCAGTTCGTATAAGTGCGTATAATTGCGTATAAGAGCGTGTAAGTATGTGTGTAAGTGCGTTTAAGTGCGTGTAAGTGCGTGTAAGTTCGTGTAAGTATGTGTACGTTTAGGTAGGTGTGTGTAAGAATGTGTAAGTGTGAGTTCGTGTGTGTAAGTGCGTGTAAGTATGTGTAAGTGCGTGTATGTATATATAAGTGTGTGTAAGTGCGTGTAAGTGCGTGTAGGTGTGTTTAAGTGTGTGTAAGTGTGTGTAAGTGCGTGTAAATGCGTGTAAGTGTGTGTAAGTGCATGTAAGTGTGTGTAAGTGTGTGTAAGTTTGTGTATGTGCATGAAAGTGTGTGTACGTGCGTGTAAGTATGTGTAAGTGCGTGTAAGTGCGTGTAAGTACGTTCAAGTGCATGTAAGTGCGTGAAAGTATGTGTAAGTGTGTGTAGGTGCGTGTAAGTGCATGTAAGTGCATGTAAGTGTGTGTAAGTGCGTGTAAGTTTGTGTATGTGCATGAAAGTGTGTATAAGTATGTGTAAGTATGTGTAAGTGGGTGTAAGTGCGTGTAAGTGCGTGTAAGTGCATATAAGTGCGTATAAGTACGTTTAAGTGCGTCTAAGTGCGTGTAAGTGCGTGTAAGTACGTGTAAGTGTGTGGAAGTATGTGTCAGTGTGTGTAAGTGCGTGTAAGTGCGGTTTAAGTGCGTGTAAGTTCGTGTAAGTTCTTTGTGTAAGTTCGTGTAAGTACGTGTAAGTGTGTGAAAGTGCGTGTAAGTTTGTGTAAGTGTGTGTAAGTGCGTATAAGTGCATGTAAGTACGTGTACGTACGTGTAAGTGCGTTTAAGTGTGAGTAAGTGTGTGTTAGTAAGTGTAAGTGCGTGTAAGTGCGTGTCAGTACGTGTAAGTATTTGTAAGTGCGTGTAAGTGCGTATAAGTACGTGTAAGTGTATGTAAGTATGTGTAAGTGCGTGTAGGTGGGTGTAAGTGCATGTAGGTGCATGTAAGTGCGTGTAAGTGCGTGTAAGTGCGTGTAAGTGCGTGTAAGTATGTGTAAGTGTGTGTAAGTGTGTGTGAGTGCGTGTAAGTGCGTGTAAGTATGTACAAGTTTGTGTAAGTTCATGTGAGTGGATGAAAGTGCGTTTAAGTGTGACTAAGTGCGTGTAAGTGCATGTAAGTGTGTGTAAGTGTGCGTAGGTACGTGTAAGTACGTTTAAGTGCGTGTCAGTGTGTATAAGTGCGTGTAAGTGCATATAAGAGTGTGTGTAAGTGTGTGTAAGTACGTATAAGTGTGTGTAAGTGCTTGTAAATATGTGTAAGTGCATGTAAGTGCGTGTAAGTGCATGTAAGTGCATGTAAGTGCGTGTAAGTACATGTAAGTTTGTGTATGTACGTGTAAGTTTGTGTACGTGCGTTTAAGTGCGTGTAAGTGCATATAAGTAGGTGTAAATGTGTGTAAGTGTGTGTGAGTGCAAGTAAGTGCGTGTAAGTACGTGTAAGTGTGTGTAAGTGCGTGTACGTACGTGTAAGTGCCTTTTAAGTGGGTGTAATTTTGTGTACGTTCATGTAAATGCGTGTAAGTGCGTATAAGTGCGTGTAAGTACGTATAAGTATGTATAAGTGCGTGTAAGTGCATGTAAGTACGTGTAAGTATGTGTAAGTGCTCGTAAGCACGTGTAAGTGGATGTAAGTATGTGTAAGTGTGTGTTAGGTTGTGTAAGTGCGTGTAAGTGCATGTAAGTACGTGTAAGTGCGTGTAAGTTCATGTGAGTGCGTGTAAGTGTGTGTTAGTGCGTGTAAGTGCGTGTAAGTGCGTGTAAGTGTGTGTAAGTACGTGTAAGTGCATGTAAGTGTGTGTGAGTGTGTGTAAGTTTGTGTAAGTATATGTAAGTGTGTGTAAGTTCATGTAAGTATGTATAAGTGCGTGTAAGTGCGTGTAAGTATGTATAAGTGCGTGTAAGTGCATGTAAGTGCGTGTAAGTTTGTGTAAGTGGGTGTAAGTTTGTATAAGTGTGTGTAAGTGCCTGTAAGTGTGTGTAAGTGCGTGTAAGTGCGTGTAAATGCGTGTAAGTGCATGTAAGTACGTGTAAGTGCGTGTAAGTGCGTGTAAGTACATGTAAGTGCGTGTAAGTGCGTGCAAGTGCGTATAAGTGTGTGTAAGTACGTGCAAGTACGTGTAAGTACCTGTAAGTTCGTGTAAGTTTGTGTAAGTACGTGTAAGTACGTGTAAGTGCGTCTAAGTACGTGTAGGTTTGTGTAAATGAGTTTAAGTGCTGTTGAAGTTCATGTAATGCGTGTAAGTGCATGTAAGTGCGTGTAAGTGCGTGTAAGTGCGTATAAGTGTGTGTACGTACGTGTAAGTGCGTGTAAGTGTGTGCAAGTGCGTGTAAGTGTGTGTAAGTGCGTGTAAGTGCGTGTATGTGCGTGTAAGTGCGTGTAAGTGCGTGTAAGTGCGTATAAGTGTGTGTACGTACGTGTAAGTGCGTGTAAGTGTGTGCAAGTGCGTGTAAGTGTGTGTAAGTGCGTGTAAGTGCGTGTATGTGCGTGTAAGTGCGTGTAAGTGCGTGTAAGTGCGTATAAGTGTGTGTACGTACGTGTAAGTGCGTGTAAGTGTGTGCAAGTGCGTGTAAGTGTGTGTAAGTGCGTGTAAGTGCGTGTATGTGCGTGTAAGTGCGTGTAAGTGCGTGTAAGTGCGTATAAGTGTGTGTACGTACGTGTAAGTGCGTGTAAGTGTGTGCAAGTGCGTGTAAGTGTGTGTAAGTGCGTGTAAGTGCGTGTATGTGCGTGTAAGTGCGTGTAAGTGCGTGTAAGTGCGTATAAGTGTGTGTACGTACGTGTAAGTGCGTGTAAGTGTGTGCAAGTGCGTGTAAGTGTGTGTAAGTGCGTGTAAGTGCGTGTAAGTGCGTATAAGTGTGTGTAAGTACGTGTAAGTACGTGTAAGTACGTGTAAGTTCGTGTAAGTTTGTGTAAGTACGTGTAAGTACGTGTAAGTGCGTCTAAGTACGTGTAGGTTTGTGTAAATGAGTTTAAGTGCTGTTGAAGTTCATGTAATGCGTGTAAGTGCATGTAAGTGCGTGTAAGTGCATGTAAGTGCATGTAAGTGCGTGTTAGTGCGTGTAAGTGCGTGTAAGTATGGTTTAAGTGGGTGTAGTTTCGTATACGTTTGTGTAAATGTGTGTGGGTGTGTGTAAGTATGTGTAAGTACATGTAAGGCTGTGTAAGTGTGTGTAAGTGCGTGTAAGTGCGTGTATGTGCATGTAAGTGCTTGTAAGTGCGTGTAAGTGTGTGTAAGTGCATGTACGTATGTATAAGTGCGTGTTAGTACGTGTAATTGTGTATAAGTATGTATAAGTGCGTGTAAGTGTGTGTAAGTGCATGTAAGTACGTGTAAGTGCATGTAAGTGCGTGTAGGTACGTGTAAGTGCGTGTAAGTGCGTATAAGTGTGTGTACGTACGTGTAAGTGCGTGTAAGCGTGTACAAGTACGTATAAGTGTGTGTAAGTGCGTGAAAGTGTGTGTAAGTGCGTCTAAGTGCGTGTACGTGTGTGGAAGTGCATGTAAGAGTGTGTAAGTACTTGTAAGTGCGTGTACGTGCGTGTAAGTGTGTATAAGTATTGTTTAACTCCGTGTAAGTTTGTATAAGTTTGTGTAAGTGCGTGTAAGTGCGTGTAAGTGCATGTAAGTCTGTGTAAGTGTGTGTAAGTGTGTGTAGGTGCGTGTAAGTGTGTATAGGTGCGTATAAGTGCGTATAAGTGCGTGCAAGTACGTGTAAGTGTGTGCAAGTGTGTATAAGTACATGTAAGTACGTGTAAGTGCGTGTAAGTACATGCAAGTGCGTATAAGTGCGTGTAAGTGCATGTAAGTGCGTGTAAGTGTGTGTAAGTGCGTGTAAGTACGTGTACGTTTATGTATGTTTGTGTAAGTACGTGTAAGTACATGTAAGTGTGTATAAGTGCGTGTAAGTGCCTATAAGTCTGTATAAGTGCGTTTAAGTGCATGTAGGTGCGTGTAAGTACGTTTAAGTGTGTGTAAGTACGTGCAAGTGCATATAAGTGCGTGTAAGTGCGTGTATGTACGTGTACGTGTGTGTAAGTACGTGTAAGTGTGTGTATGTACTTGTAAGTATGTGTAAGTACGTGTAAGTACGTGTACGTGCATGTAAGTGCATGTAAGTACATGTAAGTTCATATAAGTGCGTGTAAGTGTGTGTAAGTACGTGTAAGTACGTGTACGTGCATGTAAGTGCATGTAAGTACATGTAAGTTCATATAAGTGCGTGTAAGTTTGTGTAAGTGCGTTTATGTGCGTGTAAGTGCGTGTAAGTGCGTGTAAGTATGTGTAAGTGCGTGTAAGTGCAAGTAAGTGCGTGTACGTACGTGTAAGTGCGTGTAAGTACGTGTTAGTACGTGTAAGTACGGTTTAAGTGGGTCTAATTTCGTGTAAGTTTGTGTAAATGCGTGTACGTACATGTAAGTGTGTGTAAGTACGTGTAAGTACGATCAATAGAAGTAAAAGTCACTTGGATACATTTGTGGTTATGATTAGTGGCACATGCCAATTTTGTCAAGGCATTGCACTCAATAGCCACACCGAGCCACCAGTATTCTATCGTGTTTATAGCAGCAAGGTCATGCCCAGTCTATCTGAACTCTGATTGGGCACTCTGACTGTGGCTGACTGTTAATGATGTTTCGTTCATCCACCGGAGCATGGGGGGAGGAAGGAGCTGGGCCCGGGTTCAAGATGAAGAAGGGGAGGTCGACGAATCATCTGACGGCTGGTCAATCGAGGAAAGAAATTGCGAGAAGGGCAGTTCGATTCCGGGAAGCAATGGGGCGCGAAGGAAGATATTGCCATGGACACCGTGACTCGACCAGACCTGCCGAGAGGAAGGGAAGGCCGCCCGAGGCTGGCTTGATGGTAGCGGAACCGCGTCCGAACCTCAAAAGGAGGAGCGGTACTCGAGGCGCCTTATCCAAAGTCGTTTTGATGTGCGAGCCGCGAAAGGGGCTAGCCAGCGGGATGGGATCTTGGGAAGCGGTGGGAGGAGAAGATAAGAAGAGGAGGACGAGAAGAGGACCGACTGCTGACGAGAACCGACTGCTAATGCAATACCGTTGATCTTGAGCTGCAAAGACGCTGAAGCTGACGGTGGAACTCTGACATTGGATGCTTCTGCTCCCGAATCGTGAGACGGCGTTCACCATTGGCGAGCGACGTTGCTGACCCCTCGCGTGATCCAGGTGTAGGAGGCTAGCCCTGCAGCCGTCGGCCGGACTGAGAGATTGCTGTCCCTCAGTCAAACCAGACCGTTGAGCGGGACCCGCGTCCCGTCTCGCGACAAGTTAGAGTAGGGAAGCTAGACCGGATAAGGAGTGTAGGAGAAGTATGTGTGTATGAGAGGGTGTGCTGCCATCCCCGGATGGGAAGGCCGCTTCGTGAGGAGCAAATCACGGAGCCATCATCGCCTGGACCTGAGTTCCCACGGGAGCACCAGCCACCCAGCTCCAGGCGCGATCCCCGAGACTCTCGAGTGTCCTTCTACGCCATCTGCAGCTGCTGCAATGTGTCCCGTCGGCTTGGCACACGCACGGTTCTGGGAGTGATGCAATGGTCCCATCATCCCGCCAATGGAGCTGTGGAGCAGTTCTGGCAACCGTGGAAGCAGAGACTTCCTCGCGATGATGAGCCCCACCGCGTGGAGAGCTGGCAGGAGGTCGTGCGTGACATCGGGCGGCGTGCTGCAGAGGCGGCTGAAGAGCGGGCCGAGGTGTACCAAGCATACCAGCGCTACCAGCAGGAGCTCGCCCGCCTGCGAGCGGGGGACTCGGCACGTGCCCGTTCCCGTGCAGGTCGACGACCTGACGGACCACTGGAGTTACGTCGGGCCGTTCCACGGGTGAACAACGAAGGCGGCGCACACCGCACGGTGCTTGTGCAAAGACCAGCGCCGGTCGATGATCCGGTGACTCAGGAAGCTTACGGTTTGCTTGTTCTGCTTGATGACGCCTAGGGTACTGATTGTGTGGTTAGGAGAGAAATGCTGATTGATTATACTCCCTCATTTGTTTGAAGGTAATTACTTTGATTGTTCAAAGTCATCTCGTTTGGGTCGTTAGGAGGAATTCTCTCAGCGAGTGTCATGTTGTCTGATGCATGATTGACCGTCGGTGATTAATTTA
>SZWC01007228.1:100543-112192 GCA_023375785.1 Penium margaritaceum | reverse complement strand
GGGGGGGGGAGGGGGGGGGGCTGAAATAGGGGCCCAAGGACAGTGCGACATGACTCGGGGCAAAAAACTGGGAGCATGAACCGGCCCACTAAGACGCGTGCAATTTGCAAGCTATGACAATGTCTTGCCTAGGACAGGAGTTGTGATGTGATGCGCACATCATACAACACTGTCCTCTTCACTGCCGAGGGACATCCTGCCGCCTCTCCATTGTCGCTTTGGCCTTGCGCTCAAACGCCTGCTCAAACAGACCCATGCGCGGAACGCCCGATCGCCACCGGAAGTCCTCATGGTCGCTGATGCGGCTGTCGATCATGCCCTGCGCGGCGAGGATGACGCTGGCGTCGTCGACGTAGTAGGTGAGGATGTTGTGCGCCTGAGGCGCAGTGGCTGCCACGTCATCGATGTCACGCTCGTCCACACTTTCGGTGAGAGAGGGGCTCAGACGGTCTGGTTGCGGTGCCCTCTTCTTTCTGCGAGGCTTAAGTTTCGCATAAGGGACTGCACCTCCTCTCTGCCCCGCTGTCTCTGAAGTGTGGGAGAGCTCTCTGCGTGTTCTGAGCTGCCAAGCAGCAGCAGCACTAGGCACGGCAGACGCCCCACTGCCCAATCTAACATGAGCAGCAAGCGTCGAAGGCGACGCAGCGGCCGAGCTCAGACTCCTCAACGCCATCATGATAATGATTTCCTTCTCCTCTCTTCTCCTCTCTTCTCCTCTCTTCTCTTCTCTTCTCTTCTCTTCTCTTCTCTTCTCTTCTCTTCTCTTCTCTTCTCTTCTCTTCTCTTCTCTTCTCTTCTCTTCTCTTCTCTTCTCTTCTCTTCTCCTCTCTTGTGCGCGCTAGAGCTGCTCACCCCTCGCTTCCATACAACGAAGGGCGGTGGCTGTTCAAGCGCAGCCACTTCAGCAGCATCTGGCTGCGCGCGTACGGGGATAGCGCCGCTGCTGCTGCTGCTGCTGCCGAAAGTGCTGCTGCTGTTGCTGCCGCTGACACTGGCACTGCCTCCGCCGCTGCAACAGCCGATGCCACTATCGCTGCCGCTGCAGCTGCGATGCCACTGCCGATGCTGCTGCCGCTACTGCTCCACTCTGTTGTTACTGCTTCTGTTGCTGCTGCTGCTGCTGCTGCTGCTGCTGCCGCTGCTGCTGTTGCCGCTGCTGCTGGTGGTGATGCTACTACTGCTGCTGTTGCTTATGCTACTGCTGCTGCCACCAAAGGGGCTGCTGACGCTTCTACGGCCGAAACGGTGAAAACAGCGGTGACGGTGGTGCTCGAGACGGCGATGGTGGCGGCGGCGGTGATGGCGATGGTGGCGGCGGCGGTGATGGCGACGGCGGCAGCACTGCTTGGACGTTTTAAGATAGTGATTTTTTTAACGCTTTGCAAAGCGTTTAGCAAATTCCTATCATACGGTGCAGCAGTTGCTATCATTCATCAACTTGAAGATGTTCAACAAATGAGTGGGAAACGTGGATTTCTTCTTCTTGTAAGTTCTGCCAAAAGAGCGAAGTCATGTTTTTTTTTTTGTTTTTTTTTAACATGCCATGGATACGAAAATGTTCAGTCAGTGAGTCAAGATGTGCATTTCTTCTTAAACGAAAACGGCAAAGATAATTTTGTGTTTTTTTACATTCCATCGACGTAAAGATGTTTGACGTAAAGTGAGTGCGAGACTGACTGAGACTCTCAGTATGTTGGTGGAGCAACAAAGCCGCACTCAAAGCACAACACCGCACGGCACGACATGGCATGGCACGGCAGGGCATGGCACGGAACGACACGGCACAGCACAGTAGGTCCGTGCCGTGCTGTGCTGTACAAACGGTACGGCACGGAAGGGCACGGCACAGCATGATACGGCACGGCACGGCACGGCACGGCAGGGCAGGGCACGTCAGGGCACGGCACCGCATGACACGGCACTGCACGGCAGGGCATGCCGCGACACGGCAGGACACGACATGGGCGATGGGTACGGTAGTGGTGCTTGTGCACTTACAGCAACGGAAAGAATGTAATGAATGTAGACATTCTGCAAAACTTCGAAATGACATCTGTAACCGAATCAAATGTACTTTCTGTAAATAAGAGACTATCATGAATTTTACAAGTATCTACATGTGTATTCTTTCATGTTATTTGAAACAAAACTAAATCGTACCACTCTGTTGATGCATGACATTCTGTGGCTTGCAGTCTGATGGTGCGGTCGCAGTGGTGCCCGTGCACATACAGCAACGGAGAGATCATGGGAGAGGGCCTGGCCATGCTCGACAAGTGGGTGGAGGGGCTGGAGGTGGGACTGGTGGAGGCCCTCCACGAGCACCCCATTGGTGGGAGCTCGGGCATGGCCATGGCGATGGCAGACAGCGTGCGTGTGCCGATGCAGCAGGAGATGCGGCACATCCGCCAGGCCATCCATTTCCTGGTGAGTCCTTGTGAATGAAAAGTTTGGTGCTTTTCAAAACAAGTCTGTGTGTGTTTTTTTTTCTTTTTTTTTTTCTCCCCCCCCCCCTTCCCCGCCCTCTCCCTCTGCCATGGTGATGGTGGGCAGCGTGCGCGTGCCCATGCAGCAGGAGATGTGCGACGCATCCGCCAAGCCATCCTGTTCTCTTTCCGTGTCCCGAGAACGTCGTCTGTATTCATGGAGAGAACTGCCTCGAAATGCACAAACAAAGAAAGAGACCCTACTCTGCGAAAGTGGATGAGGGAAGGAAAACCCTAAACCGTGAAAAAACACGAGGGAAGGAAAACCCTAAACCGTGAAAAAACACGAGGGAAGGAAATGTCTGACTGTGGCCCAGTGGTCTTCACTAGGCCACTTAATTATGAGAAGTCCAGTCCAGCTCTCCCTGACTACGATCACAGTTTTACTGTGATTGCAGTCAGATATGCAATCTAACATGTCAGCAACATGGATTGCAAGAATCCGCCTAGGTGGCAGATTAGAGATTGTTGCAGTGTGCCTAGGTGGCAGATCAGTCCCCTCTCTGTCCTGAGTATATCAGCCCACTTGGGCTCATTCATCAATCACTCATTCAGAAGTTCCACCTTCTTTCAGACATGGTACCAGAGCACAGACACTGATCTCAGGGCCGCCTTAGCAACTTCTGCGTTGCCTCCCTCATCAAGGCAAGGGTTTCTTGACCCTTGCCTCCATCACAAGGAGTCCTCTCCTCGTTTCATCCTGTGTGGTATTCTGCTTGCCACCCAACTCAGATTCCTCTCTGTTCTTCACATCTCCCTCAACACCGCCCTCCATTTCAACATGGCCTCAGTTGCAGCTGTCACCGGCGCCCTTGTTGGCATCCCTAAGCTCACCACCAAACGTGACGGCACCAACAACTACAAGTTGTGGGCCTTCAACATCTCTACGTACTTCAAAACGACCCGCATCGATGGTATTTTGCTCCACAAAATCATCACAGGTGTGGGCAGTGGCGTCGAACCTGCCAAGGACAGCTCAGACCACGAGAAGTGGGAGTTTGCCAATGACAACGCTCTCATGTCTCTCTTGGCAACCTGCGACTCTGCGATACACAACGACATTCGAGCAATCGGTGACAGTGCCAAAGCAGTTTGNGACACCTTTCCCGACATAGGTGGCTACGTTGCTGCTTGCACCACTATTGCTGCAGATCTCAAAGAAATGAGCATTGATCTTTCTGAAGCTGTGGTTTGTGCGGGCATCATCCACGGCCTTCCTTCTCGCTTCGAGGTGATCCGCCAAATGCTTCTTCAACTTCCTGTCGCAGAACTGACAGTCAACAACATCTCTCCGAAGCTCGCAGCCGCTGAACAAGACTACAACACGAAGACGCACCAGCCGGCAGCCCTAGCTGCTGTGCTTCATGCCCCTCTTCCCTCCTCAGCACTGCCGACCTCGTCCTCTCCTCAGGTTCATCTTACTTCAGGGCCCAACAAGTTCCCTCCCTGTCAGTACAAGCCCCTCTCAGGACCCCATGCAGGCAAGGTCTGTGGTGGACGCAACCACCCTCAAGCTGCCTGCGACCATTTCAAAACAGACCAGTGGCTTGCCCAACATCCCGGCAAGACCTATGCTGAGAGACCGAACTGGCGTGCTGAGGCGCGCAAGGCTCGTGCGAGCCGTTTCGGAGCACTCGAACATGGTAGTGTGACACCTGTATCTACACCTAGCTTGAATACCCTTGCAACTCTCATCCCTCCCGATACAAGTGTTGCCACAATGTACACTGCCGATGAAACTGGATTCGACATCTACTCCTTGTCCTCTCCCTCCCCCGGTTTGATTTCCGACTCTTTCACGGAGCAAACCCTTGATTGTGGAGCTACCTCGCATTCTCTCAAGGATGCAGACAGCACCTCTCCTCTCCAGTCCCCCGTTCCTCTTTCCGGTGCCACTACGGACATGGTTGTCGAATGTCGCGCTCGTGCAACTCTTGCCTCTCCAGCCTCCATTCATGGTCAGGTCAGTGGCCTCCACCTTCCTTCACTTCGCACCAACCTCCTCTCAGTCCGCAAGCTACAACAAGAAGGGGTGCACGTCCATTTTCCTGCCTTTGGCACTCAAGCCCATCTCTCAACCTCAATTGGTCGTCACCTTGCCACCTTTCACCTTCACAACAACCTCTACCGCATCCGTGTGCCTCGCATCCCGCATCCTTCTTCACATGCACTCATGACAACCACCGCCGTTGCTTGTCCATGCCGCAATCTCTCCCACCCTCTCATCCTCCATCATCATCGTCTTTGTCACCCCAATTTCACCGCTTTGCAGAAACTATCCTCTCACAACATGGTCCTTGGACTTCCGCAGCTTCCTCCTCTCCCACCTCTGGCTGCACCACCTTGTACCGCTTGCATTCAAGGCAAACTTCGTGCAGCTCCTCACCCTCCCAAGCCCTCTCGTGCTCCTAGGCCTCTCGACATTGTCCACCTTGATCTTGTCGGTCCTATTCGCCCCGTGTCCCGCACGAACCACTCGTTCTTTCTCACGATTGTCGACGATCACTCTCGGTTTGGCGTGGCCATCCCTCTCCGCTCCAAATCTGACGCCCACACTGCCTTCATTACTTGGGCCAACCAAGCTTCTGCCCGGTTTGGCCGCTCCATCGGTCGTCTGTGGTCCGATCGTGGCGGTGAATTTCTGTCCCATCTTCTCGCAAATTACTGCGCCAGCCGCGGCATTGATCACCAAGTGACGGTCCCAGAATCTCCTGAACAAAACGGAGTGGCTGAACGTCGTAACCAGACCCTTCTCAACATCGTCCGCACCCTTCTTGCCCATGCAGCCGCCCCTCGCGACTACTGGACGTACGCTCTCCTCTATGCTTCACACGTGCACAATTTCTACCCCTCCTCTCTCCTTGCCAACAGCACTCCCGCGGAAGCATGGACAGGGTCCAAACCCAACGTCTCCAACCTTCGTGTTTGGGGTTCCACGGCTTATGTCCTTCTCAACAAACGACAACGCTCTCAACGAAACACGTCCAAGATCGATCCTAAAGCTGTTCCGTGCGTCTTTCTCGGCTTTGCGCCACACTCTCCTGGGTATCTTTTCCTTGACCCTACAACCGGCCAAGAGATGTGCAGTGTGGACGTTTGCTTCGACGAAACCCGTCCCTATTTTCTCCACCAACAGTCCGACCCCCCGCCCCTTGACTGGGTGCACTTCGGCCTCTCTCCCTCCACCTTGCCACANCCTCCGCCTCCGCCTCCGCCTCCTCAACTCTCTCCCTCCTCCTCCCCTCCACCTCCCCCCACACTGCGACGTTCTGAACGCATCCTTGCCAAACAGCTACTCCGCTCCCATGGGTCTTCCTCTTGTCCCTCTCTTCCTCGTCTACCTTCAGGGGGTGATCTTGCTCTTCAAGAAGATAGACAAGAAGAGGTTGTAAACATGCTCTCTACACACACTCCCCTCCCTTGCTGGCTTGCCATGGGTCCTTCGGCATTTGACCTTACACACACCAATCTCCCTCGCCTCCCTCGCGCTCCACGCACCAACCAACACGCCATTCTCAGCACCACAGTTCACAAACAGCAACAGATTCCAGTGCCAACCACTTTTGAAGAAGCCATGGCTGGTCCACATGCAAAGGAGTGGAAAAGAGCAATCGAGAATGAGCTCCATGCATTTCAAGCGACCAACACCTACATTGAGGAGCCAAGACCCTCCACAACAAACGTCGTCAAAGGGATGTGGCTCTTCCGCATGAAAATGTTTCTCGGCAAACCTGTCGAGTTCAAAGCGCGCTACGTCGCAAAGGGGTACTCTCAAAAGAAAGGCATCCACTTCTTCGAAACCTACTCTCCAACAGCCAAGTTAACTACGTTCAGAGCTCTCCTCCACATTGCTGCATCACGTGACATGGAGTTGCATGCAATGGATGTATCAACTGCCTTTCTCCAAGGAGATCTTCATGAGACCATCTACCTTGAGTGTCCGAAGGGCTACCACCCGTCCTCTCCAAACAACGTTTGGCGCCTCCAACGGCCAGTCTATGGCCTGAAGCAGTCACCCCGAGAGTGGCATGCANCTAAACCGTGAAAATGCACGAGGGAAGGAAAACCCTAAACCGTGAAAATGCACGAGGGAAGGAAAACCCTAAACCGTGGAAATGCACAAGGGAAAGAAAACCCTAAACCGTGAAAATGCACGAGGGAAAGAAAACCCTGAACCGTGAAAATGCACGAGGGAAAGAAAACCCTAAACCGTGAAAATGCACAAGGGAAAGAAAACCCTAAACCGTGAAAATGCACGAGGGAAAGAAAACCCTGAACCGTGAAAATGCACGAGGGAAAGAAAACCCTAAACCGTGAAAATGCACAAGGGAAAGAAAACCCTAAACCGTGAGAATGCACAAGGGAAAGAAAACCCTAAACCGTGAAAATGCACGAGGGAAGGAAAACCCTAAACCGTGAAAATGCACGAGGGAAGGAAAACCCTAAACCGTGAAAATGCACGAGGGAAGGAAAACCCTAAACCGTGAAAATGCACGAGGGAAGGAAAACCCTAAACCGTGAAAATGCACGAGGGAAGGAAAACCCTAAACCGTGAAAATGCACGAGGGAAGGAAAACCCTAAACCGTGAAAATGCACGAGGGATCCAGTGCAGCAGGAGATGTGCCACACCTGCCAAGCCATTTCTCCCCTCATGAAGTGGCGCCGGATTGCTGGATGTTTTTTTCTTAGACGTTTTGCAAAGCGTCTAAGAAAATAACATCCTGCCAAGCCATTTCTCCCCTCATGGAGTGGTGGCGGCATTGCTGCCTTCTGGTTGGGAATATCCTTCTGCTGCTCTCCTGCCCTCCTGCTCTCCTGCTCTTCTGCCCTCCTGCTCTCCTGCTCTCCTGCTCTCCTGCCCTCCTGCTCTCCTGCTCTCCTGCTCTCCTGCTCTTCCGTTCTCCTGTTTTTTGCTCTCCTGCTCTCCTGCTCTTCTGCTCTCCCGCTCTCCTGCTCTCCCGCTCTCCTGCTCTCCTGCTCTCTTGCTCTCTTTCTCCTCTACTCCCCTACTCTCTTGCTCTTCTGTTTGCCTTCTCTCCTACTATCCTGCTCTCTTATTCTTCTCCTATCTGCCAATTCCGAATCATCATCCCATCGATTGGGTTTGGCATTGCAGCTCAGTGTTCCCGGGACTTGCAAGGACTAGTGCAAAGCGTTTGTGTGGCAGACTAGTGCAAAGCGTTTGTGTGGCAGACTAGTGCAAGCGTTTGTGTGGCAGACTAGTGCAAAGCGTTTGTGTGGCAGACGAGTGCAAGCGTTTGTGTGGCAGACTAGTGCAAGCGTTTGTGTGGCAGACTAGTGCAAGCGTTTGTGTGGCAGACTAGTGCAAGCGTTTGTGTGGCAGACTAGTGCAAGCGTTTGTGTGGCAGACTAGTGCGAGCGTTTGTGTGGCAGACTAGTGCAAGCGTTTGGGTGGCAGACTAGTGCAAGCTTTTGTGTGGCAGACTAGTGCAAGCGGTTGTGTGGCAGACTAGTGCAAGCGTTTGTGTGGCAAACTAGTGCAAGCGTTTGTGTGGCAGACTAGTGCGAGCGTTTGTGTGGCAGACTAGTGCAAGCGTTTGGGTGGCAGACTAGTGCAAGCTTTTGTGTGGCAGACTAGTGCAAGCGGTTGTGTGGCAGACTAGTGCAAGCGTTTGTGTGGCAAACTAGTGCAAGCGTTTGTGTGGCAGACTAGTGCGAGCGTTTGTGTGGCAGACTAGTGCAAGCGTTTGGGTGGCAGACTAGTGCAAGCTTTTGTGTGGCAGACTAGTGCAAGCGGTTGTGTGGCAGACTAGTGCAAGCGTTTGTGTGGCAAACTAGTGCAAGCGTTTGTGTGGCAGACTAGTGCGAGCGTTTGTGTGGCAGACTAGTGCAAGCGTTTGGGTGGCAGACTAGTGCAAGCTTTTGTGTGGCAGACTAGTGCAAGCGGTTGTGTGGCAGACTAGTGCAAGCGTTTGTGTGGCAAACTAGTGCAAGCGTTTGTGTGGCAGACTAGTGCGAGCGTTTGTGTGGCAGACTAGTGCAAGCGTTTGGGTGGCAGACTAGTGCAAGCTTTTGTGTGGCAGACTAGTGCAAGCGGTTGTGTGGCAGACTAGTGCAAGCGTTTGTGTGGCAAACTAGTGCAAGCGTTTGTGTGGCAGACTAGTGCGAGCGTTTGTGTGGCAGACTAGTGCAAGCGTTTGGGTGGCAGACTAGTGCAAGCTTTTGTGTGGCAGACTAGTGCAAGCGGTTGTGTGGCAGACTAGTGCAAGCGTTTGTGTGGCAAACTAGTGCAAGCGTTTGTGTGGCAGACTAGTGCGAGCGTTTGTGTGGCAGACTAGTGCAAGCGTTTGGGTGGCAGACTAGTGCAAGCTTTTGTGTGGCAGACTAGTGCAAGCGGTTGTGTGGCAGACTAGTGCAAGCGTTTGTGTGGCAAACTAGTGCAAGCGTTTGTGTGGCAGACTAGTGCGAGCGTTTGTGTGGCAGACTAGTGCAAGCGTTTGGGTGGCAGACTAGTGCAAGCTTTTGTGTGGCAGACTAGTGCAAGCGGTTGTGTGGCAGACTAGTGCAAGCGTTTGTGTGGCAAACTAGTGCAAGCGTTTGTGTGGCAGACTAGTGCGAGCGTTTGTGTGGCAGACTAGTGCAAGCGTTTGGGTGGCAGACTAGTGCAAGCTTTTGTGTGGCAGACTAGTGCAAGCGGTTGTGTGGCAGACTAGTGCAAGCGTTTGTGTGGCAAACTAGTGCAAGCGTTTGTGTGGCAGACTAGTGCGAGCGTTTGTGTGGCAGACTAGTGCAAGCGTTTGGGTGGCAGACTAGTGCAAGCTTTTGTGTGGCAGACTAGTGCAAGCGGTTGTGTGGCAGACTAGTGCAAGCGTTTGTGTGGCAAACTAGTGCAAGCGTTTGTGTGGCAGACTAGTGCGAGCGTTTGTGTGGCAGACTAGTGCAAGCGTTTGGGTGGCAGACTAGTGCAAGCTTTTGTGTGGCAGACTAGTGCAAGCGGTTGTGTGGCAGACTAGTGCAAGCGTTTGTGTGGCAAACTAGTGCAAGCGTTTGTGTGGCAGACTAGTGCGAGCGTTTGTGTGGCAGACTAGTGCAAGCGTTTGGGTGGCAGACTAGTGCAAGCTTTTGTGTGGCAGACTAGTGCAAGCGGTTGTGTGGCAGACTAGTGCAAGCGTTTGTGTGGCAAACTAGTGCAAGCGTTTGTGTGGCAGACTAGTGCGAGCGTTTGTGTGGCAGACTAGTGCAAGCGTTTGGGTGGCAGACTAGTGCAAGCTTTTGTGTGGCAGACTAGTGCAAGCGGTTGTGTGGCAGACTAGTGCAAGCGTTTGTGTGGCAAACTAGTGCAAGCGTTTGTGTGGCAGACTAGTGCGAGCGTTTGTGTGGCAGACTAGTGCAAGCGTTTGGGTGGCAGACTAGTGCAAGCTTTTGTGTGGCAGACTAGTGCAAGCGGTTGTGTGGCAGACTAGTGCAAGCGTTTGTGTGGCAAACTAGTGCAAGCGTTTGTGTGGCAGACTAGTGCGAGCGTTTGTGTGGCAGACTAGTGCAAGCGTTTGGGTGGCAGACTAGTGCAAGCTTTTGTGTGGCAGACTAGTGCAAGCGGTTGTGTGGCAGACTAGTGCAAGCGTTTGTGTGGCAAACTAGTGCAAGCGTTTGTGTGGCAGACTAGTGCGAGCGTTTGTGTGGCAGACTAGTGCAAGCGTTTGGGTGGCAGACTAGTGCAAGCTTTTGTGTGGCAGACTAGTGCAAGCGGTTGTGTGGCAGACTAGTGCAAGCGTTTGTGTGGCAAACTAGTGCAAGCGTTTGTGTGGCAGACTAGTGCGAGCGTTTGTGTGGCAGACTAGTGCAAGCGTTTGGGTGGCAGACTAGTGCAAGCTTTTGTGTGGCAGACTAGTGCAAGCGGTTGTGTGGCAGACTAGTGCAAGCGTTTGTGTGGCAAACTAGTGCAAGCGTTTGTGTGGCAGACTAGTGCGAGCGTTTGTGTGGCAGACTAGTGCAAGCGTTTGGGTGGCAGACTAGTGCAAGCTTTTGTGTGGCAGACTAGTGCAAGCGGTTGTGTGGCAGACTAGTGCAAGCGTTTGTGTGGCAAACTAGTGCAAGCGTTTGTGTGGCAGACTAGTGCGAGCGTTTGTGTGGCAGACTAGTGCAAGCGTTTGGGTGGCAGACTAGTGCAAGCTTTTGTGTGGCAGACTAGTGCAAGCGGTTGTGTGGCAGACTAGTGCAAGCGTTTGTGTGGCAAACTAGTGCAAGCGTTTGTGTGGCAGACTAGTGCGAGCGTTTGTGTGGCAGACTAGTGCAAGCGTTTGGGTGGCAGACTAGTGCAAGCTTTTGTGTGGCAGACTAGTGCAAGCGGTTGTGTGGCAGACTAGTGCAAGCGTTTGTGTGGCAAACTAGTGCAAGCGTTTGTGTGGCAGACTAGTGCGAGCGTTTGTGTGGCAGACTAGTGCAAGCGTTTGGGTGGCAGACTAGTGCAAGCTTTTGTGTGGCAGACTAGTGCAAGCGGTTGTGTGGCAGACTAGTGCAAGCGTTTGTGTGGCAAACTAGTGCAAGCGTTTGTGTGGCAGACTAGTGCGAGCGTTTGTGTGGCAGACTAGTGCAAGCGTTTGGGTGGCAGACTAGTGCAAGCTTTTGTGTGGCAGACTAGTGCAAGCGGTTGTGTGGCAGACTAGTGCAAGCGTTTGTGTGGCAAACTAGTGCAAGCGTTTGTGTGGCAGACTAGTGCGAGCGTTTGTGTGGCAGACTAGTGCAAGCGTTTGGGTGGCAGACTAGTGCAAGCTTTTGTGTGGCAGACTAGTGCAAGCGGTTGTGTGGCAGACTAGTGCAAGCGTTTGTGTGGCAAACTAGTGCAAGCGTTTGTGTGGCAGACTAGTGCGAGCGTTTGTGTGGCAGACTAGTGCAAGCGTTTGTGTGGCAGACTAGTGCAAAGCGTTTGTGTGGCAGACTAGTGCAAAGCGTTTGTGTGGCAGACTAGTGCAAGCGTTTGTGTGGCAGACTAGTGCAAAGCGTTTGTGTGGCAGACTAGTGCAAAGCGTTTGTGTGGCAGACTAGTGCAAGCGTTTGTGTGGCAGACTAGTGAAAGCGTTTGTGTGGCAGACTAGTGCAAGCGTTTGTGTGGCAGACTAGTGCAAGCGTTTGTGTGGCAGACTAGTGCAAGCGTTTGTGTGGCAGACTAGTGCAAGCGTTTGTGTGGCAGACGAGTGCAAGCGT
>SZWC01007228.1:54610-84667 GCA_023375785.1 Penium margaritaceum | reverse complement strand
TCTCTCTCTCTCTCTCTCTCTCTCTCTCTCTCTCTCACACACACACACACACACACACATACCACATACACACCACACACACACACACACACACACACACCCACACACACAGGCATTTTCACACCTTGTCTTGTTCTAAAACACGAAACTATGCCAAAACTTGTTTTCAAACTTGGGTCTAAAGTTTGATGACAATGGTTATTACGTAACCCAAAAACTCAGCATGAACACCTGCAGCGGTGATGCACGGAGCTGGGTTTGTTTGTCCTAATTAGGCACAGATGCGGAACTATTCAAGCCTACAGATACAGAGTCTTTAACCGAACTTGACTGCACAAACCTATGAGTCCGACATCAACCGGTGGACACACAACCCAAGAACATGCAAATCAGGCCCAATGCCTGTTCACTAAGAAAACTCTAGGTGCTCATGAAAAGTGGCACATTGTCCAAGCAAGTCTCAGAGACGCGGTGGATAATCCACCCATCTATAGTTGCCTTACAGTTACAGATGGATGGATTACCACTCGATGGTGCTCGGGCACCAGTCGAGTCCGCATCAGGGATCTCCTCGTGCATGGACACGGCCAGATGGTCAAAATCAACTGTACATAGAGGCGTGAACTGCTCACATCACAGCACTCCTCCATGACCCGATGGTATGCATGTCCGTACTGTTGTGATTTGTGATGTTCCTGTCGACCTGTACAGTTTACTGTGACCACTCGGTTGTGTCCATACTCGTGCAGATCCCTAATGCGGACCCTGGTGGTACCGGTGCGTCGTCTGGTGGTAGACTACCAGTTTGGAGATGACCGACGACAGTTCCAGAGCTCTGGACGCTGCCCGAGACCTCCTGCAGTTTTTCTGCAGCACGCAGGAGTTTTTCGGAGGACTAGCCATGGGCCCGATTTGCATGTTTTTGCATTGTATGTCCACCGTTTGATGCCGGATGTATGTGTGTGACCAGTCGTAGCATCCGGCTTGTGATCCTGCACGTCTAGGTTTAGACGGCATAGCGTTCTGACATGTCTGTGCAGAGTTACGGCCAAAACAGTGGTTTTGGGCCGGTTTTAGGACAAATCTTTCATTGCCGCGTACGTCACCCGCTGTGCGCAGCGGCAGGTACTTATGCCATGGACCTTTCATTTGTCATTTCTCTCTGCAAATGCTATTGAAGCATTCTCACACTTTGTCTTGCGTCTCCTAGCCAGACCCTTGCCGTTGTGTGCAAGACCTGTGACTGTCGTCACCGTCTGACTAGGCACTGGTGCCTAGTCGGCGGCTGTGTCGCTAGGAAGCTTCAACGCATCTTCTCATGGTATCAGAGCGGTAGACATTTCTCGCCGAGCTGCACTGCAGAGACGCAACAGAGCAACAGCAGTGAGCGTCACCGCTGTTGCCAATCCACAGGGACCTGCCGACGACACCTGACTACCAGTGACGTCACCCACGTGAGAGCGCATCAGCAGCAGCCGCCGGCAGCACCAGGTGACATCCGCATCAGGCGATAGCTGCCAGCAGCTACTGGCATTGGCATCAGCAATGGCGGCAGCAGGCCACAGCCGCGGTAGGCGGTGGCGGGCAGCAGCAGTAGCAGCCCGCGGCAGTAGCAGCGCGCAGCAGCGGTAGCACGTAGCGAGAGCAGCGCGCAGCAGCGTTGCACAACGACGGCGGCGACGGTGGGCAGGAGCAGCGGGCAGCAGCAGCAGCATTGAGCACCAGCAGCATCATTGAGTAGCAGCAGCAGCAACAACGCAGCAGAGCAGTAGCGCAACAACAGCGTGCGGCGGCAGCAGCGCGCAGTAGCAGCTACGCGTAGCAGCTGTAGCAGCAGCCCGCAGCTGTGCTTTAGCACAGCGACAGCGTAGCTGCTGCCATAGCTGCGCAAGCAGCTGCGCGGTTGCTGCTGTAGGTGCCGGTGAGGTAGCAACAGCAGCCGAGCGGAAGTTGCTACGGAGCTTCCGCGTAGCTTCCGCGCGGCTGCTGTAGAGCAGCCGCCCCCTGCTCAGCGGGACAACAACCGCGAGGATTGTCAAAAAAAGGGGGGAAGCTGACGTCAGCATTTTTTTCTGACATCATCAGGTCGTGCTGACATCAGCAACCACCTGCTGACGTCAACAACCACCTGCTGACGTCAACACTCAGTCAAATTTTTGGTCAGAGAGTCAAAAGTTGCCAGCGTTGCAAATCCTCGAGAAACACTGACATTTCCGCAATCCAATCAAGTTGACATCTCGGCCTATAATGAGTGGTGACATTGCTCCGTCCGGTGATAAGGGAAAGAGGATACTCAATCTCTTTTCTTCCTCCTCGGGGGTCATGATCCCTCGCTCGCAGGCTATTGAGGACCCCGGGAGCCAGCAGGACGAGATGCGTCGCCTATAGCGGGAGCAGACTTACGCCATCCGTACACTCATTAAGCTTCTTCGTGCTCAGTCCATAGTCCCACGGCAGACCTCTCAGGGAGCTGCCGGTGTCGTACCCTTTACACACCAGTCAGCCCTAGCACCGGAGACAGGAGCTAAGTTCGACCCGCCACCTCTTCATCCTTGGGATGAGGATCCAGACATGCCAGGCATGGAGGGCTACTCCCCCGAGCGTGAGATTTGTGTGCTTCAGGAGCGTCTCCGCCAGCTCCAGACGAGCTCTCGACCCCCACACACATCTCGCTTTCCCAAAATTGGACTGTTGCCTGACCTCCACCCCAGCGACTACCCTCTTCCAGGTGTCTTCCCCATCCCTCACCCTTCTCAGCCTGTGGTTGCTCTCCCCACGGAGCGGCAACCCACGGACTTCGAGACACCACCCCCACTATATGCTAGCGAGGATGGTTTTGACTCCTCGGAGATCCTTTTCCAGGTTTGGGCCACTTTCAAGGGAGTGTGGCCCTGCTACCACAGCCCATATCAGACTACGGACCGAGCACAGGTGCTGACATTAGTTAGGGCGATGCGCGGACTCCTTTATGCCATGTCGCGCGAGACCGTCGTTGACTTCCGCTCATTCCTTGGCGAGGCCAGCACAGGCACTGGCGTCCATCCACGCGGGGGTTATGACCTGGCATTATCCCTGCTTGCTGCAGAGATGCACGCCACCCGCGCCGCTCACATTTGTGCCTTTCACTCCCTTCGTCAGGGGCCTACAGAGCCTGCAGCCGACTACTGGCGACGTGCCATGCACATCTACACGCGCCTTGGGACCTCAGGAGGTACACAGCTGTGGGCTCTCCGCACGATCATGCTCGGAGTTTGCCTTGAGCACACAGACATCTTCACGAGGTACAGCAACGTTGTGCTCGAGCCTTTTTTGGCCTCACTGTAGCTTCTTCCTTGGGCGCACCAGCTCCAAGTGACTTCCGTCCGTGAGGCAGCCATGGCTCATCAAGAGACTCCCCTTGCTGCAACAATCGTCGCATCACCACCGACACCCCTCCTGCAGTCCCCTTATCCATCCTCCGTCACGTCTTCATCTTCCTCTTCCTCTACCACCCCGCTTACGCCAACTCAGACACAGGGTGTCGTGGGAGTAGTACAGGGGAAGAAGAAGAAGAAGAAGGGAAAGCGCGGCTCTGGTCAACGGCAGTCACAGTAGCAGTCGTCATCGCGTAGTAGCAGTGGACGCTCTGCTCACTACTACAACTGTGGAGGTGCCCATCGCTACACCGAGTGCCAGCAGCCGCTTGATTGGGCGCGGATTACTCGCGGGCTTCAGGCTGCACACGCACTCTGTTCTACGTCCAGCAGCACATCAACCGGGCGCGCGGCAACCACGACTGCAACGGTTCCCGCTTCACCACCGGCGAGCAGCGGCGATCCGGACCCACATGACCGCACCATCGCCGAGCTCCGACGCCTTCTAGTGCTTCGCTTTCATGGAGGTGCGAGTGTGTTGTCACAGCCAGGTCTCCATCTGTTCTTGTGGCCCGGGATGATTCGTGTGGGGGGCATCAGTCAGCATGTGATGACGATGGGCCTGACTGTACCGATTGGATTCATGAGTATCGCCTTTGTGCTCTTCGTCGTTCCTCCCCACCCACTGCCCAACGTCCTTCTGATGCCGAGTGTTCCATTGCCCGTTGTACAGTGACGTCCTCCAGTCGTGATTACGGTGGCACTTGGATCATCGATTCCGGTGCCACTCATCACATGACCTGTTGTCGTAGCAACTTTGATGTTCTCGGCCATGTCGCATCTGTCCGTTCCGTTCGCACAGGCTCTGGTTAGTCCTTACCAGTCCAGGGTGTTGGGGTCCTGTATTTTGATGGTCCATCTAGCCCCCTGTATCTTTCTGAGGTATTGTTTGTGCCTGACCTTGAGCTCAGTTTGCTTTCTATACGTGCTTGCACACTGATGTGACTCTCTGTGGAGTACACCGCAGACTCTGCGACTGTGACTGCTATTGACACTCGTAGCGTCGTTCTGCGTGCCTCTGTTGTGGATGACTTGTATCTTTCAAAATTCTCCTCCATGCTCCCCTTCCTCTTCATCTCGTGTTTTTGTCACTGGCGTTCTGTCTCCTTAGCACCAGCGATTGCTTCATCGCCGTCTGTGGCATGTAGGCTCCGACACTGTGTCGAAGCTCATTTGGACACAACCCACCCTCGGTCTTGACGCGGCTTCTTTCGAGAAGCCATCCAAGACTAACTACCGTACTACCGCCTAAATTCAGATAGTCATTTGCGAAGGAATTTTTTTTTGGTTTATTTCAAACAACTGTGGCCGAATTTTCACACACTGGCTACAATGACTCAAGGAATTATGGGTCTCTTAAATTCAGAAATGTTCAGAAGACTACAACAAATGTGCATGCTAACGACCAAAATCAAGTGATTAGGCTATGTTTTGCTTGCTTTTCCCCCATTGAGAGCTTTGTGCGAGCATGAATAGAGGCCGCTTATTTTCAGAACTTATTTTGGAAGGAATTTCTACACACTGGCTACAAGGGGGGAAGCTAATTATGCAACAGGGTCAAGCCCAAGGGTAATTAATTTTTATCCGAATTGAGCCGGTAGTAGGGTATCTCTTCTGCGCTCAGGGTAAGATGCATCGTTGCACTTACCCTGACTCCCGTTCTCGCGCAATTCGCCCTCTCAAAGTAGTCCATTCAGACCTTCTTGGTCCTCTTCCCGTCGAGTCTCTGTTCGATCGGGGTCGATACATCCTGACCCTAACTGATGACTTCACCCGGATGCGGTGGGTCTACAGCCTGCGCCAGAACAGTGACGCCGCTCTCGCGGTTTGCCTCTGGCTAGTGATGGCTGAGCGTCAGTCCCGTCACACCTTGCACACCTTCCGCTCGGATCGCGGTGGTGATTTTCTTGGCGAGATGGACGGCTTCTTTGCCGAGCACGGAATTTTTCACCAGGTCTCCGCTCTTACGACTCCCCAGCAGAACTGTGTTTCTGAGGGCTGGAACCGCACCATGGAGGATGCGGTCCGCGCTATGCGGTCTGAGTGCGGTCTCCCGGAATCCTTCGCTTTTGAAGAATTCGCCTACATGACTTGGGTCTGGAACCACCTCCCGCACGGTCCTCTTCCGGACCATGTCACACCGTATGAGCTCTGGTTTGGCCACTGTGCTGACCTGTGCCTCACTCGTGTCTGGGGATCCTTGGCTTCTGTGTGGTACACCGAGGACCAGCAGGGGTCCAAGGTCTCACTGCGGGGTCGCTTGTGTGCCTTTGTAGGCATCTCCCCACGGTCGAAGGCCTGGCGTTTTTGGGATCCCGCTCGTCGTCGCATCGTTGAGTCACGCGACGCGCTCTTCTTTGAGTCCCTCACCTACCGCGATCTGACATCGATCATGTCGTTATCTGCCATGCATGTTCCTACATGTGAGGGTTCTCGACGGATGGGTGAGTTTGCGCCTGCGAGCACTTCTCACCTGGCTGATGTGTCCGTTCGAGCTCCTTTCACTTCTAGGTCTCCGGCTCTTGATGACCCAGCGATCATCGCTGTAGGCCCAAAGACCTCTCTGGAACAGCCGGCTTCTACCCTTTTACCTTTGCACCCCACAGGTACCCATGATCCTATACCCGTGCGTACTACTGCGACCGTCCCTGTGTCCACTGGTACTCCTGCCTCTGTGCGTGGTCCTGCCTCACCTGATCCCACTGTCACACCCAGTCCCGTGTCTCCTAGTCTCGTGTCTGCCGGTTCTCCTCGCATGGCATCACCAGCTCCCTTGCCTCAGCCTTTACCAGTTGTGGTCGTGCCTGTCCCTGAGCCTGAGGTGTGTCCCTCGAGCCCAGGTTACTCCCGTGAGCGTGGCGGTCGTCTTCGACCATTAGACTCCGGAGCCCAGCAAGCGTCAGGTCCCGCACCCAGGCGCTCCACTCATAGCATCGCGAGTGGTGATCCTGGCACAAAGGCCCTAGGCCTGAGTGTCCGCACTGAGCACACAGAGGTACATCCAGCGTGCCCCGTAGGGCACCATCTCGTCACTCGCGAGTTTCATATCGCTTGTGATGCAGCAGCTGATCTTGTGGTCGTCAGACCTACCTCTGAGGCGTGTGCTCTTGCCATGCAAAGCTCTCCGTCTTTGGCGCCTGGCCCGGGCACACTGAGGGAAGCTTTCTTATCACAGGATGCTGATGCTTGGCGTGCTGCCTGCGAGGATGAGCTTCGCATCATCCGAGAGCACGAAGTTCACGACCAAGTTGATCTTGCACCTGGGAGGAAGGCTATTCAGGTCAAGTGGGTCTTTCACAAGAAAGTGGAGCCGGATGGATCACTGGAATGCCACAAGGCCCGTTTGGTCGTCAAGGGGTATTCTCAGATCGAGGGCATTGATTACAATGACACCTTTGCCCCTGTCAGTCGCATGACCTCAGCTCGAGCTCTGTTCGGTGTAGTGGCTCGGCATGACTGGGAACTACACCAGATTGATGTGAACAATGTGTTCCTCCATAGCTATCTAGATGAGGAGATTTACGTGGCTCAGCCACCTAGCTTTGAGGACGGTGACAAGGTCAGGCGTTTGCGAAAGTCCTTGTACGGCCTGAAGCAGTCTCCTCGGTGTTGGAACTGGGAGATCACTGGCACCCTGACTCGTGCGAGATATGTATAGAATGAGGCAGATCCCTATCTCTTCATCCGATAGACGCCTGAGCGATTCATCGCCATCCTGGTCTATGTCGATGACTTTCTGATCGCGTCTCCTTCACTGGAGGTCGTGAAGGAGGCCAAGGCTGTCCTCCAGAATGCCTACAGGATGATGGAGCTTGGTCCTGCAACAGTGTTCCTTGGCATGGAGATCGTGCGAGACCGCAGACGTCGGAATCTACTGCTGCACCAGGCCCGATACGCATGAGTTGTGGGGGAGCGCTTCAGCGACCTCCTCGATGCAGTGCCCATTGCTTCCACACCTCTCATGCCTGACGGGCAGGATGCCCTGAAGGTGGACGATCCCACACAGCTGGGGGAGATAGTGGATGTGACCTTGTACCTCCATCTCATCAGGTCTCTAATGAGACGGAGGTACAACCACACTACCACACGTCCTGACATCGCCTTTGCCGTCAACCTCCTTGCCCAATTTTTGCTGGCTCCACGAGCCAGAGCCCTTTACGCGGCTGTGCAAGTGGTGCGGTATGTGGTATGCACACCGTACCTCGGACTCTGCTTTCGCCGGCAGCGTTTTGGTGGTACACTGACAGCGACTAGGCCTGGAGTCCAGATGGACGCAGTCGCACCGGTTACGTGTTCCTGCTTGGTGGTACCGTTGTGTCCTGGCGTAGCGGGAAGCAATGCTGCATCGCACGTAGCTCATCAGAGGCAGAGTATGTTGCTCTGGGTGGAGGGGTTGCTGAGGCGGTATGGCTGCAATGCCTGTTCCTTGAGCTGGGTCAATCAGTACCCACCACTGTGCTTCATTACGACAACCAGAGTGCTCTTGCCATTGCAGAGAACTCTGGTGTCTTTCACGCTCGCACGAAGCAAATTGCGGTTGAGCATCACTTTGTGCGTGATCTGGTAGAGCGACACATAATCTCTGTCATATGGGTTGGCACTGACATGCAACGTGCTGGCTTCTTGACGAAGGCACTAGCTCGCGGAAAGTTCCTGGTGGACATTCATTCTGTTGGGCTTCGCCCCTTGCCTGAGAGTGGTTGAGTGTGGGGTGTGGTTGTTTCTGTTTCACATCTGTCTTTGCACTCGTTGTTGTACTCGTCTCAGGGCTGCGCATGTATGGATATGCGTACCATCGGGTCATGGGGGAGTGTTGTGATTTGTGACGTTCTTGTCGACCTGTACAGTTTACTGTGACCACTCGGCCGTGTCATACTCGTGTAGATCCCTGATGCGGACCCTGGTGGTACTGGTGCATCGTCTGGTGGTGGACTACCAGTTTGGAACTGACCGACGACCGTTCTAGAGCTCTGGACGCTGCCCGGGACCTCCTGCAGTTTTTCTACAGCACGTAGGAGTTTTTTGGTGGAATCGCCATGGGCCCGATTTGCATATTTTTGCATTGTGTGTCCACCGTTTGATGCTGGATGTATGCTTGTGACCAGTCGTAGCGTCCGGCTTGTGATCCTGCACGTCTAGGTTCAGACGGCATAGCGTTTTGACATTTCTACGCAGAGTTACGGCCAAAACAGTGGTTTTGGGCCGGTTTTAGGACAGATCTTGCACTGCCGCGTGCGACACCCGCCGTGCGCCGCGGCAGGTACTTATGCCATGGACCTGTCATTTTTCATTTCTCTCTGCAAATGCTATTGAAGCATTCTGACACTTTGCCTTGTGTCTCCTAGCCAGACCCTTGCCGTTGCGTGCTCGACCTGTGACTGTCGTCACCGTCTGACTAGGCACTGACACCTAGTCGGCAGCTGTGTCGCTAGGAAGCTTCCACGCGTCTTCTCACATACGTGCGAAGTGCGCAGCAAGATGCTCAACGGTACATATGCAGACACCCCACGCTCAGTTACCTTCAAGAAAGGGACGAAGTCCAACGGAACGAATGTCGACCATAAACTTTCCGCGCGCCAATGCCTTCGTCAAGGGGTCAGCCCGTTGCATATCTGTGTCAACCCAGATGACGGATATCATCAGTCGCCCCACCAAATCTGACACAAAGTGATGCTCAACAACAATGTTTTATGTGCGTGCTTGAAACACACCAGAGCTCTCCGTAGTGGCGAGAGCACTCTCGTTCTCATACTGCAAAACGATGACGGGCATAGATTGACACAACTCACAAATCAAGAATTGCAGCCACACTACCTCGACAGTCCCAATTCCCACAGCGTACTGCAGCCCTGCTTGCGACGAGACCACATGAGCTTGTGCCGTTACCTGGCACGCACGGTTCAAGAAATATAGCTGTAGGACCAAAACCTTCATCCTGTAGGCAGCCTGGAACATCATCTTGACCTCCTTCACAACCTCCATCAAAAGATATACAATCAGAAGGTCATGAACATCGTCCACAATAGTGGTAAGATGTGAAGCTGTCTTTCGTAGGAAGAGGGATGGACTGACATCACTCCACACATCTCCGACACTGACTTCAAATGAAGGTGGTTGGACCATGTAGATCTCCTCCTCTAGAGTGTCATGGACGAACACGTTGTTCATCTCGTGGAGCTCCTATTGTGCTAATGAAAAAACAGATCATGAGTTGTAGTCACATGACCAACGGGTGCAAATGTCTTTGTAAAATCAACATCTGGACTTGTGAGAAATCCTTAACCATCAACCGAGCCTTGTAGCAATCAAATGTGTCGTGAGGCTTCACCTTCTTGTGTCACATCCACTTGGTCTGTATGGCCTTCCGTCCAGGAAGATTGAGATGTTTGTATACACCATGTTATCGTATGTTTGTGAGCTTATCCTCAAAGGCAGTGCACCACAACGTTGCGGCCTCTCTCAAGAGTGCCTCCTTTAACATGCCTGGATCAAACACCATCAAGGGGGAGCTCCAGTTAGCTAGGACACAAGAGTTCAATATAGATCTTAACACGACAAGGTTGGTTGCAACATCACAAGCGACTGAGAAATCAGAATAGATAATCTCGTGGCCGACCGTGCACGCTCGATGCTCCTCTCCATAGTGCACCTTGACTCTAAGGCCAATGGTCTTTATGCCAGGCTTGCCACTCTCATCAATGCGAGAAGGGCGTTTTGTCACCAAGTAAGCTACTCACTAAGCCCTACAAGCCAGTGGTCAAAGACCACCACCCGGCTAGCGGGAGAAGCTTGAGCCCGATGTGCTCACCTTGGGCGGGGATGGAACCAACAGGGATGTAGGTGTAGGGGCTATAGACTCGTAGAAAGGTGGAGAAGGAACAGCCGCAGGAGATGCATGGACAGGCATAGGGAAGGCGACAGGCACGGAAATTGGTGAGGCAAGAGAGGCACCAATTGACATGGGCACGGATGGAACCATCCACAGGCCTGGACTCCCCCATCCTCTGAGAAGCCACACAACTTGGAACGTGGTCAGTGAAAAATGCCAGACTGCGGAACAGGCAGTGGGAAGTTAGAGCCTCAAACAAGAGGGTGTCTCGAGACTCGATAAGACGGTGGCGAGCAGCATCCTAAAACTGCTAGGCCTTGGACCGCGGGGAAATTCTGAGGAAGGTACACATGCAACCCTAAGGTGACACCTTGGACCGCCCCTGGTTTGGAATTCACGAGGCATAGGCCACGCAGCCCCAAATACAAGCGACACGAAGGATAGCGCAATGGCCGAACCACAGCGCGGACGACGTGACATGGTCCGGCAGGGGACTGCACGAAAACCGGTTCCAGACCCACCTTGTGGAGGAGAAGCCCTTGAAGGTGATGAACTCAAGAGGACCACACTCTGATTACATGAGACAAACTGCATCCTCCATGATGTGGTTCTAACGCTCAGATACACAATTCTACTAGGACATAGTAGGGAAAAAAAAACTGGTGAAATTTTGTGATAAACTAAGAATGTGCATCTTGGCAAGGAACTGACCACCACGATCCAACCAGAACGTGTGGAGTGTGACACTAGCACTCAAGCGTCATGAGCCACAGGCGCACTACAAGGGTGACATCCCTTTTCTGGCGGAGGCTATAGATCCAACGGATCCGGGTGAAGTCACCAGTCAATGTTAGGATGTATCGACCCTTATTTAAGACAAACTCGACTAGAAGAGGGCCGAGAAGGTCCAACGGGCGAAGTGCCCGGGAGGTAGAGTCGGAATGGATCACAATAATGCATCTCATTCTGAGCACAAAAAAGGTTGCCGGTCGTGGGTCTCAAGACCAAGGGCTAGTTGTGTCTGAATGAGCTTGGACACAACGTCTGAGGTCACATGGAAAAGTCGGTGATGCAAAAAGCGCTGGTGCTCGAAGGGGAGAACACTAGTGACAAACACAAATATCGTTTGGGGAAAGCCAGAGGATTACAAGGGAGCATAATGAGTACCACCATACAAATCATCCACAAGTTAGGCAAAGACCACAATGGCATGAGTTTCTAAAAAAGTCAATGTGGGAGAGTTAGCAGTGGGCTCAACGAAAAGACCCATCCTACTGCATGCACAAACTGAGAGGAGGCTGAGCTCAAAACCGCATACAAAGAGCGCACCGAAGATATACAAGGAGATAGATGGACCATCAAACCGCACAACCCAGATACTTTGGACAGGCAAGGACTGAAGAGATCCTGTACAAACGGACCAAACAAACCCAATGGGACCGAGAACAACAAAGTCACTGCGATGAAATGTCATGCGATGAATGGCACTGGAGTTGATATTCAAGGTATGACGCGCCTCACAATCTGTCATTGACATTGAGAAGCATGCAACAGAACACTTCGCCTCTGCTAGAAGTTCAACAGAGGACTCATAACAACAACAAAAAGCACGAATCTACTAGTCATCAAGCCAAGCAGTGCTGTTAGGTCCATCCTCATCATACTTTGGCAAAGCTCCTTCACAAGCATAATCACAGGCAAAAAACACAGCGAGACAAGCTGACTTTGGACCACTCGGCTGTGAAAATACACTCAATCATCTCTGAGTGCAAAGTACGAGCAGCCAAAAATTCTCCGCGATGGTGCGGTTCTGAGGGTTTTGGTCTCCGTTGCTGCCCGGGGATGTGTGTGTCCCTGGTTTTGTTGTGGTCGCGGCAAGACCTGCCTGTGTGGTGCTCGAAGACTTCTGATACATGTACTCCACCTGGAGGCCGCACTTGATCCTAATTCACTTGAGGGGCTGGTGACACTTCGTGTAGCGATGATCGCCCCCACAGTTGTAGCAGTGGAAAGGACGTCCACTACCACCGCTCGCCAATGTTGGATGCCTCTATCCCTTGCTACATCCCTTTTTCCATTTCTTGTCCTGTGTGGTTGCTACAACACCCTAAGCCTGGCCAGTCGTGGGAGAGGGAGAGGAGGAGGGAGTGGTGGAGATGAATGGGGTTGGAGGTGTTGAAATCACCACCACAACACATGGGCTCTCCTGATGTACGCAGGCCATCTTCGTAGCTGATGTAGCCTAAAGATATTAGCATTGGGCCCAAGGGAGGAGCTGAAGGAACTTTGACATCTTTCAGAGTGCTACACAGTCAAGGTGGAAGAAGAGATCTGCGTGATCCTGATGTGCTCCAAGCATGAGAGTGTCAAGGTCCCATAGTTGTATCGCGTCACCAGTCCTCAGACGTGTGTAAATGTGCATGGCGCATTTACACACATCAGAGTGCTCCAGTAGTTGGCTGCAAGCTCCCATGATCCCTGATAGAGGGAGTGGAACTTGTAGAGATGGCCTGCCCTTGGCAAATGGATATTTGCACCAAAAAAAGCCTAGTCCAAGTCCCAGCCTCGGCAAGGATATGTCCCGGTCCCAGTCCATATTGAGCTCAAAAAGGGGCGGAAATCGAAAACTGTCTCCTGAGGTACAGCATCAAGCAGGCTGTACTTTTGTTGCTTTGTGGACCTGGTGAGTGCTGGCGTTCTGGTACTCGCTGTGGTAGTAGGACAAGAAACCATCTGCATCATCCCACACCTGAAACAAGACCTCCCAATAGTCCAAGCCTGCCTCACTCTTGTAAAAGGGTGGGGATTCTCAAAGTCGTTCAATGGGCTCTCCATAGGAAGGGTGACCACAAGCTCGGATGGAGGTGCGCAAGGTACGAGAAGGTCGTCGTGAAGGGGAACACCTCCAAAAGAGGACCCTTGCAACCTGCCCCAAGGATCGTTGACGCATTGATAGCACCGGTGTGTCAGGACATGATCCTTGTCGCAACTGATGAAGCCGCTCCTCAAGGATGCAAATCTAACTCGCATGTGGATCGGCGGTTGTGTCCTCCCCATGGTGTCATCCTGCTCAGGGGGATCCTACCGTCTGGCTAGAACATTAGAGATGGACAGCCTGACCGATGGTGAATCTCCAAGGGCTCCAACTAGAGTTTGCTGGGAAACCCTTGAGCACCCCAGCAACAGGTCATAAATCTCCTGAAGCGCATTGCTCTAGACCTGCTGCTCTCGGCGCATCTTGTCCTACACACATCACAGGTCATCCAGGATCACCCACGATTGTGTGCTCATCGTGTCTAACATGGAGGATACTGAAGGCTCATTTGGCTCCTTTCCCTTGTGAGCGCTCGGTGCCATGTCCGGTGCTTAGTATGGGCAAGGAAGCCAAACCCGTCGAAACGGATTACGGTGAGCATTTCTCGAGGATTTTATTTTTTCTAAAATGCTTTGCAAAGCATTTAGACAAAATAAAACCCGCAAGGAAGCCAAAGCCGTCGAAACGGAGCACGTTGAGCATTTCTCGAGGATTCAGAACGTTGGAAAAAAATTATGTTGGTCAAATATTTACCAAAGGTACTGATGACATCGGTGGCCACTTTGTTGAAATTAGTAAAGTTGTCCTGGTGTCAACAGACTGAATGCTGATGTTAGTACAATTGAACCTAGTGACCCTCTTTTAGAAGCAGCCCCATGTTCAACTTTTGTAGCAAGCGTTCCTGCTATCAGTGCCAGTTGGTGCTGCGCAGTAGTGCACTTGTAATGGCAGCCGTGCCCCATGCGGCTGCCATGCGCAACAACATAATGCAGTTGCACAGTCAAGTAGCTGCACAACTGATGCGACTGTTGTGCTGCTAGAACTGCTAGTTCTGCTGATGTTGTTATGCTTCTGCTGATGCCGCAGTGGCCGTGCTGCTACTGCTTACTGATCTGCTACCAAACTTCTAATGCTACCGCACTCTTGCTTCTCTTGTGTTGCTGTTGTCTCAGCCGTTGTTACTGCCATTGCCGTGCTGCTACACTGCTGCCGCTATCACGTGGCTGCCGCCATACTACAACGCTACTACTTAAGATTGATGCTCCGTGCTGCTACCGCTGCGACGGTTGCGCTGCTCTGCTGTTGTGGCTACCGATGTTTCCATGTTGCTGTAGCCCTGCTCTCACGTTGGTGTTGTTGATATGGCAGTTGCAGTAGCTTGCGATGTTGCTACGAGTACTACCGTCCACTCGTGGTAGTGGCATGGTGATGTCATTGCTACTGACGGCACGCCTTTGTCTTTTCTGCTTCCTTCTACTACGAAGGGTCACCGGGATGTGGTGTGTCCTCTCAGGACCGTTGCTACAGCGGTGAGTCTCACTGTTGCTGCCGGTGCCGCATCTCAGATGCGCAGGTCAGTGAGAATTGTCTCGCTGCTATGACACGATGAAAAGATGTCCGGAGGCTTCCTAGCTCTGTCGTTGCTGATGTGGCAACGTAGTCTAGTCAGCTGATGCACTAGCATGCAAGGTAAGTGCAAAAACAACAAGGGTTTGGCCAGGGAAAATGTGCATTATCTCATAGGTTTCAATAACTTCAATTTGCAGCGAGAAGTGACAACTGGCAAGCTCACATGCCGTGGTGCACGACGGGTAACGCACGTGGCAAGGTCAATTCGTCATAACACCCTACCCAAAACCAGTACTTTGGCCGTAACTCAGACATCTGTATTCATAACTGTTAAAACCTATGGATGTAGAGTCTTGAGCCGGATGCAACGACTGCACACATGCATGGGTTAAACATGGACCAGTGGACACACAATGCAAAGGCATACAAATCAGGCCCAAAGCCAGGGTACCGAGAGAACTCTAGATGGTGTAGAAAAAGTGCAAAATGCCCCAACAAGTCTCCAGAACACCGTGGCAGTTGTTCTGCAGCTGCTGATGGACGGACCACCACCGTACAGACGGGAACCGCTTACATCACAGCAGTCGCAACCTAGTGGCAGGCCTCGCACGCGTGGTAAGTTTTTGACAGATTATCACAGTGGTTGAACTCTTCAACCACATATGCTTGAATGGCCAACAGCACTCGCCAGAAGCGAGTGCTGTTGGCCATGCTCTGTTGTACCATACAGCTATGCCGCCACATCAAGGAGTGAGCAGCACAACAGCAGCAGTAGTTTAGAAAGTGCCCTTCTTCAGCCGACGACACTGATGGACTCTTATGTGGCGCCACCGCACATCAGCAACAATTTGTGTGTAGCCCTCTTAGCCACATGTGCCAACGAATTGAGACGCCAAACTTCTCTCTAATTTCCTCCGACGTGCACCGCTTGCAACCCCTCTCAATCTACTATCATGATGTTGTTGTGTGTGTCGTACACAGCTTACGGTGACCCCTCGGCTCATGTCCATTCACGTGCAGATCCCTGAGATTGGCGACGGTGGCAGAAGGCTGGCGGCCCGCGACGACGGGCGCCCAGAAGACTTCCGTATTTTGTAGACTCGTGCTACATCACAGCACGTAGGCGTGCAGCCTATCAGGATGTAGATCTTGTCGACGTGGCAGTTCTGGTTCAAACGGCTCGTCATTCTGACGTGTCTGCAGGGAATTATGACCAAAACTGTGTTTTTGCCACTGTTTTGTCCTGCTAGAAGATAGCGCCGTTGTGCGCCGCGTGTGTGTGTGTGTGCATCCACTAGGTCCGTGGCACTATTTAGGTTGTCCAGACCTCAGTTGTCACCTCTCTCTGCATATTTCAACATTTGCAGCTTCTGACACTTGTGTTTGTGTCCCTAGCCAACCCCTTGCTGTTCTCACCTCCACCTGTGTGTGCTAGTGAGTTAGCTAGCTGGCTTGCGTTGCCAGGCTAGCGACAGCATTGCTAGGAGCTGTCTCTCATGGTATCAGAGCAGCGAGCCAGTGCTCGCATAGCTGCGTAGCAGAGACGCATCAGCCGCAGAGGTCGTGAGCAAATGCAGCCGTTGCCTTGAGTAGCAGCAGCAGCAGTGCCCACGGTCTCGGCGGGAGGTCCCGGGAGGGCCCACCACCACTTCAACCATTTTCCTAATAACTACGGTCGTTCCGCGGTCGTTCCGCGGTCGTTCCGCGGTGACAAGGCCTCCGCGGCAGGCGCGGCAGCCGTGCGACCGCGTCGGAACACGCGTCCAGTGCCGCGGAGGCACGCGGTGTTCCAAATTCGTCACCTCGCGGTGACGTCGCCACTGCAGATCCGCGGTGTTCCGCGGATCCGCGCATCTCCGCCACGGCACTTCCGCGGCCGTTCCGGAACACAACGGTGCCGCTCGCCCCAGCTCCGCGGTCGCAAGTCCGCAACACACCCTCCGCTCTCAGAACGCGATCGCTCCGCGGCGGGTGCGGAACGTGCTGAACGCGAAACCCCAGCAGCTCGCGGCATCCCGCCGCGTTCTACATCGGCACGACCAGCATTCCGCGCCTGACCGCGGAACCCCCGCGGTGCTTGACCTGACCGCGGTAGTCGGCGGTAAAATCGCTGTAAACCGCGGTACTCTGCGGTAATTCGCGGTAAATCCGCGGTAATCCGCGGTAATCCGCGGTAATCCGCGGTGAGCTTCCGCGGTGAGGTTCACCGCGGAAGGTATCCGCGGAGACGTTCCGCGGAGGAATTCCGCGGGGAGGAAGTTCCGCAGAGGGGAGGTTCCGTGGAGACACTCCGCGGAGGGGAAAAACAGGGGAGGAAACCGGTCGCCATGCCGAAGCAAACCTCCCCCAGCATGGTTGCCAACGCAGCTGCCGAGGCCAGCACTGTCAGCGGTCAACGTCGACCACCGCCATCATCACCACAGCGGTAGGAGCAGCAGCCGCAGTAGCAGCAGCAGTAGCAGCAGCAGCAGCCGCCACTACAGCAGTAGCAGCCACTGCAGCAGCAGCAGCGACAGCAGCAGCCGCCGCCACAACACCAGCAGCCACCGCTGCAGCAGCAGCAGCAGCGGCCGCCAAGCCCGACGACATTGGCGCGCCAAGTGCGCGCCCTGGCGGACCTACAGGCGGAGAGCCGCGATACCTTGACGAGGCAGGTTGCCGAACTACAGGATATGGTCAAGGGCTTGCTGTCCTAGCAGCAGCAACATCCGTCAACTGACCCGAGCGAGGACCACCTTGCCCACGGCGGTAATGCTGATGAAGTCGCGGAGAACCTCTCCGACTTCGGCGAGGAGGGCGAGGAAGAGGTGCTCCAAGCGCGCCTCATCCGCCTGGAGGCGCGTCGCAGAGCGCGTGAGGCCAATGCAACCCTCCAGGGCACCAACTCCAGCATCAACGCTGACCCGAGCTCATCTCGCCGCCCACTGAGCTTTGAGGAGCTGGCTCTGCGGGCCCGCCTGGGTAAGGGAATTGCCTCCTCGATGCCTGGCCCCGCAGTGGCTTCTGCCGTTGCCCTGCCGACGGTCAGGCCACCCAAGTGGTTTGAGTCAGACCCGCCCGTCTTCCGGACTGGGAACGACTTCAAGTCCTGGGAGCCGCGCTTTCGCATGTGGGCCATGAGCGAGGGAGTCCTCCCCTACTACCTCGCACCATATCAGGCGTCTGACCCTGCTCAGACACACATGGCAGTCCGCGCAGCTTCCGGCCTGATGAAGGCCGCCCCGGACTTCACCAAGGACTTTAGTCGGTTCCTTCGCGATTCGCTGACCGGGTCAGGAGCTGACCCTTGCGTAGCGTGGGCACTGGCCGTCACTCTGTTTGAGGGCGCCACCTTGGCTTTGACATCCCAGCGCCTCGCCGACTTCAACTCCCTCTGCCAGACTGCTCAGGAGTCTGCAGCCGACTACTGGCGCCGGGTGATCCAGTTGTACGAGGATCTTGGGGACGACGCTCCTGCGCAATACTCCGCCCTCCAGATTATCCTCTACGGCATCCATCCCGACTACGCGCGCGTCTTCAGCAACTTCGATCAGACGCTGCTTCGCGACATGGCGAGCAACGGGACCCTGCTGCGCTGGGCCACTCTCCACTTTCTGGATGTCACAGGCATGGACGCTGCGAACCGCGCTCACCGCAGCACCGCTTCAGCTACAGTTGCCACCACGTCTCCCTCCCCGCCGTCTACAGCAATGGCGGCTCCTGCTCAGGGGAAGAAGGGCCGCAAAGCGTCGGGTGGTGGCTCCAGCGGCGGGACCAGCAGCGGCACCAGCACTGGCAGTGTCAGCTGCAGCAGCAGCGGCGGGAGCAGCAGTAGCAGCGGCGGTGGCAGCAGCAGCGGTTCTAGCAGCATGACGGGACGCCGCCTCGTGTGCTTCAACTGCGGTGGTGACCATCGCTACCCCGACTGCACTCGCCTGACAGGACGCCCACTGGATTGGGCCAAGGTCACCCGTGGGCTGCAGCAGGCGCACGAGGCACGCATGCGCCAGACGTCCGGTGCGACCGCCCGCTCGGCCGCCACTACCGCAGCCGTCCCAAAGGAGTCCGCCGCCACAGCAGGCTCCTCCACGGATCCTCGCGACCAGGCGCTCGCCGAACGCGACAGGACGATCGCCGAGCTTCACCAGCTTCTCGCCCTGCGCTCATGTCAGGGAGGTGCGAGTGAGTTGACTGAGTCGAGGGGTCCTACTGCCTGTGGACTGTCTGTTTCGTTGCGTGATGATGCCTGTGGTGGTCCCCATGCTCAGCCATGTGCGTGTGACGGACCCGATGACGTGTCTTGGTTGCATGCGTCTCATGTCCGCTCCGTTGCTCGTCTTGCCGCGTCGCCTGCCGAGCGACCTGCTGCCGCGCCTTGTTCCGTCGCCGAGTGCCACGTTGCCCCTTGTACACGGGTCACAGATGCCACATGGGTCGTGGACTCTGGTGCCACCCATCACATGACGTGTCGTTGTGACGCCTTTGTCGTTGTGCATCCCGTTGGCGCTGTTCGCTCTGTTCGCACTGCAGTTGGCCATGAGGTCCATGTCCAGGGTGTTGGGGTTGTGCAGTTCACCGGGCCAGCTGGTCCCGTATACATCTCCGACGTCCTCTTTGTCCCTGATCTGGAGGTCAGCCTGCTGTCTGTTCGTGCTTGCACCAAGATGGGCCTCGGTGTCACGCACACGGCTGCCGATGCTCGCATCTTTGTGCGCGACACCGAGGAGACCGTCCTCCGTGGGACGATCGTCGATGATCTGTATCACATTGATGGGTCTTGTGCGAGTGCACCCCCTTTGCCCCCTTCTGCCGCTGCCCGTGTTTTCGTCGCTGGTGCTCTGTCCCCCGAACACCACCGCCTCCTGCATCGACGTCTTTGTCATGTGCACCTGGGGGCTATCGATAGGCTGATCCGCACTCAGCCTGCTCTCGGTCTTAATGCAGCGTCCTTCGAGGCACCGCCCACGACCGACTGTCTGGCCTGTGCTGAGGGAAAAATACACCGGTCTACTTATCCTGCGTCTGTCTCCAGGGCTCGTCGGCCCCTGGAGCTTGTCCACTCCGACCTCATGGGTCCGCTCCCTGTCGAGTTTCAGGAAGACCGCGGTCGCTACGTCCTGACGTTGACTGATGACTTCACGCGCATGCGCTGGGTCTACAGCCTGCGTCAGAAGAGCGATGCAGCCATTGCAGTCCGCATTTGGCTGGTCATGGCCGAATGCCAGTCTCCCCACCGCCTTCAGACTTTTCGCTCGGACCGTGGCGGCGAGTACCTCGGTGACATGGCACGCTCCTTCACCAAGCTCGGTGTCTTTCACAACCTCTCTGCTCCCGCCACCCCCCAGCAGAACGGTGTCTCCGCGCGCTGGAACCGCACCATGGAGGATGCGGTCCGCGCCATGCGCGTCGACAGTGCCATGCCTGAGGCCTTTGCCTTTGAGGGCATGGCATACATGACCTGGGTCTGGAACCGCATTTCCCACGGTCCCCTCCCAGGTCACTGCACGCCCTACGAGTTGTGGTATGGGCGTCGAGCGGACTTGCGCCTGGCCCGTGTCTGGGGCTCCCTTGCCTGCGTCTGGTTCACGCCGGAGCAGCAGGGGAGCAAGCTCTCTCCGCGAGGCCGCCTCTGCGCCTTCGTTGGCGTCGCCCCGCGGTCAAAGGCCTGGCGGTTCTGGGACCCCGAGCGCCGCCGCATCGTGGAGTCCCGTGACGCTCTCTTCTTCGAGCATCTCGCCTTCCGCGACCTTGCTCGCATCCACACTCTGCGTGCTGCTCATGCCCCTGGGTATTCCGGTCCTCGTCGTGTGGGGGAGGCTCCTGGTCCGGTTGGCAAAGTGCCCCCGTCCAGTGCGGTCACTCCGTCGCCGGCACCCCCAAGGCTGTCCCCAGCGGTTGTGCCCACCAGCACCCCCAGTCCCGTCCCGTCTGTGGCTCGCTCCCCTGCCCCCGACTCTCCCCTCTCGCCCGTGTCCGAGTCTGCGTCCGGGTCTGCCTCCGCGTCTGCGGCTCTGCCTGATCCTGCGTCTGCTTCCGCGTCTGAGACTGAGTCTGACCCTGCGTCTGCTTCCGCGTCTGACGCTCAGTCTGACCCTGCGTCCGCATCCGTGTCTGGCGCTGAGCTGTCCCTGTCTCCGGCCACAGACGCGCCTGCGTCTGCTGTGGGCCTGACCCCAGCTGTTGATGCCACGCCAGCCTCGAATGGCACGCCTACCGTGCGGTCCACACCGGCATGTGAGTCAGCAGCGCCCACTGCTCCTGCCCCGTCCGACCCCTACACACGGGCACCCGGCGGACGTCTCCGCCCGCGTCCCACGCGCAGCGTCCTCAGTGGTGATCCGGGCACAAAGGTCCTCGGCCTGAGTGCGCACGGCCTTACTGAGATTCACCCTGGCTGTGCCACTGGTGCGGCACTACTTGCTCATGAGCGCGGTCTTGCTCGTGACGCCGCTGAGTCCATGGTGACGGTCGACCCTCCCTCTGCAGCATATGCCCTGGCTACACGGAGTGCACCAGTGCTGGCTCCCGATCCCATCAGCCTGCCTGAGGCCTTGTCGGCCCCTGATGCTGAGCGGTGGCGCACTGCCTGCCAGGCTGAGCTTGATGCCATCCGCGAGCACGGCGTCTTTGAGCTGGTGGACTTGCCAAAGAACCGCAAGGCCATCAAGGCCAAGTGGGTTCTACGCAAAAAGCTTAAGCCAGACGGCACTGTGGAGCGCTACAAAGCGCACCTGACAGCAAAGGGCTTCTCTCAGGTCCCTGGTGTGGACTACACCGAGACCTTTGCCCCTGTTGGACGGATGACGGCCGCACTCACGTTGCTGAGCCAGGTGGCACAGCACGACTGGGAACTCCATCAGATGGATGTCAACAACGCCTTCCTAAACGGGGATCTTGAGGAGGAGATCTACATGGTCCAGCCACCCGGCTTTGAGGATGGTACCGGTCGCGTGTACCGGCTGCGGAAGGACNCCTTGCTGCCGTCCGCACGGCCTCCACGCCCATGACCCCTGAGGGGCAGGCCGCCCTGAAGGTGGATGACCCAGCGGACCTGGGGGAGCCAGTTGATGTGACCCTGTACCTACGAGTCATCGGCTCGCTCATGTACTTGGCCACCACGACACGGCCCGACATTGCCTTCACTTTCAACCTGCTCGCCCAGTTCTCGTAGGCTCCGCGCCAGCGGACGCTGGAGGCCGTAGTCCGGTGTTTGCGCTTCATTTTGTCCACCGCAAACTTCGGCCTGTGCTTTCACGAGCAGGTGTCCGTTGTGCTCAATGGGTACACGGACAGTGACTGGGCGTGGAGTCCATATGGCAAAAGCCGCACCGGCTACATCTTCCTCATTGGAGGCACTGCAGTGTCCTGGCGAAGTGGGAAGCATGGCTGCATCGCACGCAGAACTGCTGAGGCAGAGTATGTTGCCCTAGGCGCCGGTGCAGCGGAATGTGTCTGGCTCGTCCGTCTGTTCCGTGAACTGCGTCAGTCCATTCCCCCCGTGGTTCTCCAGTGTGACAACATGAGCGCGGAGGCCATCGCCAAGAACTCAGGTGTGTTCCATGCACGCACGAAGCACATCAATGTCGAGCACCACTTCGTGCGTGATCTGGTTGATCGTGGTGAGATCCGAGTCATCCACGTGAGCACTGACAGGCAGTGAGCGGATTTTCTGACCAAGGCTCTAGGTCGTTCGAAGTTTCATGCGGCCACTCGTTCCGTTGGACTCTGCCCCATCCTGTTGCAGGTTGATTTCTCGTGTGCCACCCTGCTTGTACTGTGCGTACTGCCTGCAGCGGCTGTGTGTTTCCTACTCTGTACAGCGTTAGTGTCTGCATGTGCATGGACGTGTTCGCCATCCGGTCATGGGGGAGTGTTGTTGTGTGTGTCGTACACAGCTTACGGTGACCCCTCGGCTCATGTCCATTCACGTGCAGATCCCTGAGATTGGCGACGGTGGCAGAAGGCTGGCGGCCGGCGGCGACGGGCGCCCAGAAGACTTCCGTATTTTGTAGACTTGTGCTGCGTCACAGCACGTAGGCGTGCAGCCTATCAAGACGTAGATCTCGTCGACGTGGCCGTTCTGGTTCAAACGGCTCGTCGTTCTGACGTGTCTGCAGGGAATTATGACCAAAACTGTGTTTTTGCCACTGTTTTGTCCTGCTAGAAAATAGCGCCGTTGTGCGCTGCGTGTGTGTGTGCATCCACTAGGTCCGTGGCACTATTTAGGTTGTCCAGACCTCAGTTGTCACCTCTCTCTGCATATTTCAACATTTGCAGCTTCTAACACTTGTGTTTGTGTCCCTAGCCAACCCCTTGCTGTTCTCACCTCCACCTGTGTGTGCTAGTGAGTTAGCTAGCTGGCTTGTGTTGCCACGCTAGCGACAGCATTGCTAGGAGCTGTCTCTCACATGAATGTTATTGGACAACCATAGTTTGCAATGCTCCCTCCAAATCAATGAGGAACTCTTGTTATGGTATACCTCCACTCACAAAGTTCAAAACCCCCACAGCCTCCCAACATCTCCTTGCGAACCATCATCCCATGGGCAGAGTCATCAAGGAAACATCGAGGGAACATCGAGGGAACATCGAGGGAACATGCACATCCCCATCACCACCAGAAGAACATGCTATGTAGTGTGATCACATAAGACAGAAACTTGCACTCGTGATTACATACAAATGGGCATGCTCTGACATCATTGTCAGCTCAAACCTCACATCCTGGTGAACTGATCCTGCTCCTCACTGGGTCAATGGTCCTTCCTTTTGTACCCTTGTATAGTTCCCTACCTCCTTCCTCTGCACCTTTGCCAGCATTTTGCCAGCCATGCATGTCCCACTGAGAAAGGGCTCTACCTAACACTGCTCCGTGTCAAGTACAAAAGCACAGGCAGCCTCATCCAAGTAAAGTGAACGGAAGGTAGGACTGGACCGCTGCTTAGCTTACTTGCTGGGACTAGTGCTAGTGCGGCTGGTGGTAGCGAATGCGCTGAGCGGGAGGAGGAGTGTTGTGGGCCGTGTCAATGCCCTCTGGACCCATGGCAGAGTGGCGCACCCAACGGTAGGCGAGGGATGACCTGCCCAATGGAAGGCGAGGGATGCCCTATGCAGTAGTGAGCAGGGAATGCCCCGCTCAATGGAAAGCCAGGGATGCCCCGCCCAATGGTAAGCGTGGGCTGATCCCCCTGACGGGATTCGAGGGATGACCCGCCCAATGGGAGTCGGGGGATGATCCGCCGAATGGGAGACGAGGGACCCACCCACGTTGGGAACAGCGGCAGGGGAGCGAGGTGGTGGTGGCATAGGCAGAGGAGAGAGCTGGCGCAAAGATGGACGAACAGACGGAAGCACGCAGAGGCTTGTCGGATGCTGCAGACATTCCCACTCCTATGTCTTGTATACAACAACATGCCTATGCTAAACGTACACGCTCTGCGAACCGTGAGTAGATCATTCTCTGGAGACGTCGATGCTCTCTTATCCCTCTGGCGCCGGTGCTACTACGGATGCTCATGATGAATGTGGTGGGGGATGGAGGAGGAGGCAGGTGCGGTGCAGACCTAGGTCGTTTACCGCGGTGCCGATCCATGGATCGCTGCAGCTGGCGGCGAACACCGACACCCGATGCTGCGAGTGCGGGTGTTTGCCGCCGGACCCATCCAACGCTACATGCGGAAAGAGTGAGGAGCGGCGGCGGGCCGACGTGGAAGACGAGGAGTGAGGGGTGACATCCGAAAACAGAAGGGAAGTTGGAGAGATGGAAAGATCTGGAGCTGGGAAGATGTGGAGGTGGGAAGATGTGTAGGTGGGAAGATCTGTAGGTGGGAAGATGTGTAGGTGGGAAGATGTGTAGGTGGGAAGATGTGTAGGGTGGGAAACGATTCAGCTTTGCTGAGAATGACAACGACGATGAAGATCCGGCCCGGTTTCGTTTGATGATGATGATGATGATGATGATGATGATGATGATGATGTCGGGAAGAACCGGCAAAGGAAGGCAAGAACGAGAGAGAGAGAGAGAGAGAGAGAGAGAGAGAGAGAGAGAGAGAGAGGAGGGGGAGAGAGAGAGAGCGAGAGAGAGCGAGAGAGAGCGAGCGAGCGAGCGAGCGAGCGAGCGAGCNAGAGAGAGAGAGAGAGAGAGAGAGAGAGAGAGCTGATGCCTATGCACGTTTCTGGAGCTCGTGATTGAACAGCTGCTGAAAATGGAAGTGGAGAGGTGGCGGGAGATGATGCCGTGTTGTTAGGGCTGCAGATGCCGATTGCGTGGACCCCGTGTGAGTGTGCACTCGACGAATTCCATCCAAGAAAGTAGGCGGGCATCGGAGAGCAGGATGAGAGGGGCAGTTGTGGGTGAGGTCGAAAAGTGGCGCTTCATTCACCTCGAAACATCCCCGCTATGGCACCGGTGATGGGCAGTAACGCTCCTGCGGCCTCTCCTGCCGGCGACGTCGATCGTGATGTGGAGGAGTGCTGCCTCTCAATGCTGGAACCAGTAGCTGCTATGGCTACCTGTGAGGCAGGTGGTGAGGTGGAGGAGTGCCGATTAATGCTGCTGGAAACACCTCTGCTGTGACTGCCGGTGATGGGGGCAGTTTGCTACTACGGCCATCTTCTGCCGGTGATGCGCGTCGTGAGGTGCTGTCTCATACTACTGGGACTAGGACTGCTGCAGCTACCGGCAATGTAGATCGTGAGGCGGAGGAGTGCTGTCTCTCAATGCTGGAACCCGCGCTGCTATGGCTACCTGTGAGGTAGGTGGTGAGGTGGAGGAGGAGGAGGAGGAGGAGGAGGAGGAGGAGGATGGAGTGGACTTGGGTGCTGCCGTTGATGCCGATGTTCAAGCAGGGGTCCCGGCGAGCGTGCGGCCCCGGATCCGTCCAAGGCAGCAGCAGACGGACCTGGCAGGAGAGGAGGGGTGACGGGGAGCGGCGTGGGAGGGAGATGGTGCGCGGGCATCGTTGGGGACGACGAGGAGGGAGAAGACGAGGCTGACAGCAGGGCGAGCGGCGGCTGCCCGTGCAGGGATTGGCTGCCGTGACCGAGCCCATGCGTGTTGCTACCTCGACCATGACCGTGTGCGCTGCCATGCGGCACATGGCCTGGCTGCATGCCGCCACCAAACCGGCCTGCTTGTGCGCCGCCGTGCAGAGATGGGCCCGGCTGCGTGCCACCTTGCTGTGCCATGCCATGCCCCCGGAAGTCGCCGGGTCCACGCGGGCCTAGGAAAGGAGGTCCGTGAGGCGGCGGCAGCGGTGGTGGCGGTGGTGGTGGTGGTGGCGGTGGAGTCCGGTGTGCGGGCATGCCAGGAGGAGGAAGGGGTGCATGCTGATGCAGGTGCATGTGCGGGTGTGTCTGCGGGTGCGGGTGCGGGTGCGCGTGCGCGTGCGGGTGGTGGTGGTGGTGTGGCGGCAGTGGTGGGGGAGGCAGCTGCATCGGGTGCAGCATTGTGAGGTGCGGAAGGTAGGGTGGCGGCTGCGGCGGCGGCAGGAGCTGCGCTGCAAGGTCCAAGTTGACGCAGCCGGGCAGGGGCGGCATCTGCGCCATCATGCCGCCCATGCTCGACATGCTGCAGCGCACAAGCGGCACACGAAAAAGCACCAAGGTCACAGATATCGCAAGTACATGGTTTCAAAATGTTGGCCAGGAAGGGGCGGCATCTGCGCCATCATGCTGCTCATGCTCGACGTGCTGCAGGGCACAAGCGGCACACAAAAAAGCACAAAGATCACGAGTTTCTAACGCAGATGGTCTCAGACCGTTGGCTGAGAACATTTTCATGTGGACGTTTTGTAGAACATCGAAGGAAAAAACAATCACACGAATGGTTTCAAAGTTATATCCGGGAAGAGGCGGTATCTGCGCCATCATGCCATCCATCATCAACATGCTGCAGCGTAGCGAGACGACACGGAGGCGGTAAACGACCATCTTTTCGGTGCTGAAAGAGAATACCCTACTGCACTTGGATTTCGATTATATGTAATTTTTTGGACAATTTCCTTCAACGAATTTGTTATTAGTCGAATTGCAAAAGTATAACCTAATTTATTACTTTGAAATTTATTTCTTACATTTTTGTGGGACCCGGGTTCTGTGAGTAGAATTAATGTGTTGTTGCTTTTGGTTGCTCATTGACGGAGTACAAAAACAGAACTGTCGTTCGACGAAATTCGACGAAAACACGGGTGATCTCTCAGCAATGCTTCGATGATGTCACACACAAGCAGTCTTTCCTAGGAAGCAGGCAATGTGGAAGGGTCCGAAAAAATGACATCAGAATAACGTCATCACATAAGCGAACTTTCAAAGGAAGGATACAAACATTCAGTGTCTCAACCAATTCACACAACCTCATCCTCTTCCTCCAACAGCTCTTCTGCAAACAAAAGTTCCCCAACTAGCGGTGCAGCCACGCGCTGAAAAGCGGGCGTGAACACGCGGGGGAACATGGTCTTCGACCAAGCAGCCTTCACAATCTCTTCACCCTTGATGTACTCCCATGCGTCGAAGAACCAGCCGCATGCCTCCTCTTCCAGGATGGTCATGCCTACAGTGGTGGGAAGTCCCTCGCGGGTGCGAGAACTGCCCCATGCTGCGTACTCCTCCTCGATTTTATTTTTGAATGGCCGCATGATGCCCACATCGCATGGCTGCGCCTTGCTCGTGCACCCAGGTGGGACGTAGCAAGTCCGCATGTGCGGGTAGTTGTGCATGAGCCACTGCTGAAACGAGGCACATGCATGCGGACGCCATGCGTCCAGAATCAACAGCATGTTGGTGTCGCCCTCCGCTACGTCCATCTTGGCGCACATGCGCTGGTAGTACGGCTGGACCACGGCACGAATCCACTCGCGTGTGGTCTCACCGTTCGCCCAATGGTTGGGCGTGAACGACAGAACCGCGCCAGCGTCAGCGAGCTTACGAGATTTTGGGCCGCGTGGCAAGCAGCGCTTAGACTTGCCGCCGAAGATGAGCTGCAGTGGCAGCATCTCACCTGCCATGCTGCACGAGACAAGGGCTGTAATCTGCCTCTTGTCATCAAGTCCTAGGATGCCAACGTCTTTGGACCCCTTTGGTGCGAAGGTGTGGGTGGCGCTCGGCATCAGCTGCACCCCTGTGTGGTCGCCGTTGATGACGAAAAAGGGGTTAATGTTGTACAGCGAACACATGATGCTTGCGCGCTGATGAAATTTGAGGACTTTGTTCTCCCAATCCGCCGGCACTTTTTGAGCAGCCGTCGTACCACACCTCCACGACCACCCCAGTTCTCGACGAACGAAGTTCCGGACCCATTGGCGTCCAAAAGCTCGGCCGCCGAGATCTTCCAGCTCGTCGGGAGCAAAACGAGCGATGACTCCACGAATCTCACGGCGGATCGTCTTGTTGTTGAGGGCGTTGCCGGCCTGCCGAGCGTCGATGAGAACCTTTTTGATCTCGGCTACAATCTCGGGACGTGTGGCCAGCCATGCACGCTTCCCCTTACTCCCATGCTTTCTCTTTCGGTTGGTAGAGATGGGCGCAGTCGCGGTTCTTCCCATGGATGCAATGACCGCGTCCTTGTACTGCGGCTTCAGCACAAGGGTGCCGGGCTCAAACCAACCAGAAACGGTAGACGGAGAGAGTCTGTCGTAGACGGAAAAACCGTCGGGGGTACGAAATGTCGCACGGAGGTGCTTGACGGTGCTGTATGCTGTTTTGTGCTGCTTCACGGCCTTGTAGATAGTGCAGAAGTGGCCGGACGCGAACCAGTCACAGTACTGGCCCCGTTTTTAAGATGTTGACGCGCCACTGCCACTCTCAGATGACGTTGCGTGATGCAGTTGAATTGCCATGACCTCCGTGTCCGTGCTGTCGTCATTTGCCTGTTCACTGTCACTGCTGCCATCATCGCTGCCGCTGTCAGTACTTGTGCTGCTGTCCTCGTCGCTTGAAATGACCGCAAGCGAGCTGTCGCTGTCAGTGCCGCTGCAATTCGTGCGAGGTGACTGTTTGATGTTGATAGCCCCGCTCCGCATGCGTGTGACGGGCGCTGCTGTCTTCGGGACGGCGCGGGCTTTTCCCTTGTCGGCGTACCCACGGGCATCATCGACCTTAGCCTTCCCCTTCTCAGCGTACGTAGGAGGAAGCCTAACGGTGGTCGGCAGTGTACACGACGGCTGCTGCATGCGCATGCGGCGACCAGCCTCCTCGTGATCACGAGAACAGCCAACGCCGTCATCCAGGCGTTGCTGTCGGGTCACTTGAGGCGGAGCGCAGATGACGAGGTCGACGTTGCTTGGAATGGTCAGCGGTGACACGATGGTCTTGGTTGCCTCGTCGTAGGTCCCGCTGAAGTTGCATGCCGCCTGTGGCTCATCAGTGTCATAAAAGCTGAGGACACGAGCCTTACGAGGCCGGCCAACTGGCCTCTTGGGCGGTGGCGTACGTGCAGGTGGACCTTGGCGGACGGCCTGAGCGATGCGACGCGCACGCTCCTCCGGGGTGACTTTTTGCAGGAAGCGATCCATGACCGCGAGTTAGAGATCACGTGGCAGCGAATCAAACAGATGGCAGTGTGCAGAGCCGGTTGCTGATTTGCCTTCGTACCTTTTGAAAGAGCCAAATCTACGAAGGCGCTCCCATTCGGCCAAAATAGAGCTGTTGGGGCGACACGAGATACGCGAATCGAACGTAGTCACAAACAACGTTGAAGTACTTCCATGTGGCGTCCCTCTTTGACGAGCGACGCACAGTGCTCCGGCAACCCACGTCTCCGGCAAGACGTGGGTTGCCGGAGCACTGTGCGGAAACGGAAACGCGACATCCGAACAGGCGGAGACGAACCAGTTTGTCGTTGAGTTTAAAGTTGCGACCCTATTCGTTGAACGAAATCAAAGGTTGAACCTAAACAACTCTTTTACCAAAAACCGTGAACGAAAACTAAATTGTAAATTTGAAATAATCGAAATCCAAGTGCAGTAGGGTAGTTCAGCGCTGCAGTTATCATTGCACAAATGTTCGCCCATGCTTGACATGCCCACTCATGCTCAACATGCCCACCCATGCTCGATTTGCCTACCCATGCTCGATTTGCCTACCCATGCTCGATTTGCCCACCCATGCTCGATTCGCCCACCCATGCTCGATTTGCCCGCCCAAGCTCGACATGCCACAGTGCAGAAGCAGCAGACAGAAAAGTTGGGATGGTTTGCAATATGCCTTGCCATAGTGCAACAGGCTGCACATTCTGCAGCACAGTAACAGCAAATGCACGCCCAATGCATGCAATTCAGTTGAAGGCGAATGAACGAGAGACTGGTTTGCAACCTTTTGCCTACGGAAGAAGCAGAGTTCGGGAAAAGTGGGAGGAGGAGGAGGATGAGGACGAGGACGAGGATGATGGGGAGGACAAGCACAAGGAGGAGGAGGAGGAGGAGGAGGTGGAGGAGGAGGAGGTTTGAGGGGGGGGG
>SZWC01007228.1:6496-46658 GCA_023375785.1 Penium margaritaceum | reverse complement strand
AGGGTACACAAGTTGTGTGAAGGGTACACAAGTTGTGTGAAGGGTACACAAGTTGTGTGCAGGGTACACAAGTTGTGTGAAGGGTACACAAGTTGTGTGAAGGGTACACAAGTTGTGTGAAGGGTACACAAGTTGTGTGAAGGGTACACAAGTTGTGTGAAGGGTACACAAGTTGTGTGAAGGGTACACAAGTTGTGTGAAGGGTACACAAGTTGTGTGAAGGGTACGCAAGTTGTGTGAAGGGTACACAAGTTGTGCGCAGGGTACACAAGTTGTGTGAAGGGTACACAAGTTGTGTGAAGGGTACACAAGTTGTGTGAAGGGTACGCAAGTTGTGTGAAGGGTACACAAGTTGTGTGAAGGGTACACAAGTTGTGTGAAGGGTACACAAGTTGTGTGACGGGTACACAAGTTGTGTGAAGGGTACACAAGTTGTGCGCAGGGTACACAAGTTGTGTGAAGGGTACACAAGTTGTGCGCAGGGTACCTGCCGACAAGACAAAGGAGGAGAAACGGGGGGAAGGAGAGAATCTCCTGCAAGGTCCTTAGCCACGAGCATGCAACACACACACAGTCACTGATTCACTTTGCTACAGTTTTCGCTGGTACAGTTTTGCAACAGCCTCATCGACATGTTTCTAAAAACGCTTTGCGACGCGTTTAGAAAAATACAATCCTGTCAAGCATGCGACAGACCCAGTCACTGATTCTCTTTGCTACAGTTTTCGCTCGTACGCTTTGCAACAGCCTCATCGATCCGCTTTGCGACAGTGTCAGTGATTCACTTAGAACAGAGTGTCACTTGCTCACTTTGCCATAGTGTCCCCACCACTGCCGCAAGTGTATCTGCGACACGGCAGGGATCGAATGCAGCCACAGCATGCGGATCAGCAGTGCACGTACTCCTTGTTGATGGACAGGGGGGGGGGGGCATGAAGGCTCAGGGAGGAGCAGGGAGGGGACTGAAGAGTGGGCAGGGGCAGGTTGAGCCACGGACGGATGGGGAAGGCCAGGGACTCCCTGGCCTTCCCCACCCCTCCTCTACCCTCCGGCATGGGGCGGGGAGGGGTAGGGGAGAGCAGGAGACTGCAGGGGACGACAGGGAAGGGCTAGAAAGGGAAGGGAGGGGTGGGGGAGGGGGAGGGGCAGGGGCAGGGAAGGGTTGGGAAGACACCCCGCCGCCCTCCCAAGCAGGTTTTGGAAAAACTAAAACTTGCCGGGGGCAGGCTCCATGGAAAGATTGAATTTTCCTGAACGCTTTGCAAAGAGTTTGAAAGGGCAACGCTCTGCATGATGTCATCAACAAGTGAATACCATGCCATGTTGTTTGCAAGTGAACGCAATGCCATGCCTGGGTAGGCAAGGAAGCGGAAAGACGAAGGGCAACGCACTGGTTGTAGTGCTGCACAGCCTTCTCACCAATGTGTTGCTTGTGTGCAGAAAACGGTCACTCAAAGGGTCTGCAGTCGACACGCTCTACACAACACCTACCGACAAGTGTTGCTTGTGTGCAGAAAACGGTCACTCAAAGGGTCTGCAGTCGACACGCTCTACACAACACCTACCGACAAGTGTTGCTTGTGTGCAGAAAACGGTCACTCAAAGGGTCTGCAGTCGACACGCTCTACACAACACCTACCGACAAGTGCATGCTATGTCCTAACCTTTCGCAGCTGAATGCATCCCTTCCTCGCCTTTGAAGGTGAATGCCATGCCATGGCTAGGCTGGGTAGAACAGTAGGGGTAAGGGGACGGGAATGGAACGGGGAAGGGCGAGGGGGAGGGCAAGGAGAAGGAAAAGGGGAATGGGAAGAGAGAAGGGTCACGCCTCAGTGCTGCATAGCCTTCTCAGAGACATGCTGCTTGTGTGCAGAAAACGGTTCACTCAAGAATCGAGACACTCTGCAGGACGTCAGCCGGCGAGTAGAAGCCATGAAAAACACATTTTGGACGTTCTGCGAATTGTCTGAATTTTTTTTTTTTTTTTTTTTTCTCCACAGTCAGTCGAGTCGTTCTGCAGGACGTCAACAGTCAAATGAACATCAGTGTCCCGATGCGCGCAGGGGCAGGCCATTTGGTCCTCAGGTGGGGAAGCGCAGAGAGTCTAACTGCTGTAGGCCTTCTACGGAATGTTCTCGTCCTCGTCCATGGTCCAGACAAATACTTCCTAGAAGTATTTGTCTACTTCTAGACAGATACTTCTAGGTCAGAGCCTTACTGCTGCAGGGCCTTCTCTAGGATGTGTTGTTCATCGCTGGTCCAGGCTAAGGACAGGTGTGCCATTCCACGCGGAAAACCCTGCTGCTGCTGCTGCTGCTGCTGCTGCTGCTGCTGCTGCTGCTGCTGCCGCTGCTGCTGGTTCACTTTTCGCAGCTTCACACTTCCCTCTTGCTCTTGCTGAGGCTCTCCAGTGCTCGCATCCGCCTCGTCCCTCCCTTTCTCCTCCTCGTGGCCCTTGCAGCCAATGCCACTGCCGCCGCCGCCGCCGCAGCCTCCGTCGTCGTCATCGTCGTCGTCATAATCTCCTCCCACTCTGCTCCCCACAACGTCANGCAAAAAAAAAAAAAACCGAAAAAAATGGTTTTCCGGTGGGGAAGGGCAGAGCCTTACTGCTGCAGGGCCTTCTCTAGGATGTGTTGTTCATCGCTGGTCCAGGCTAAGGACAGGTGTGCCATTCCACGCGGAAAACCCTGCTGCTGCTGCTGCTGCTGCTGCTGCTGCTGCTGCTGCTGCTGCTGCTGCTGCTGCTGCTGCTGCTGCCGCTGCTGCTGGTCCACTTTTCGCAGCTTCACACTTCCCTCTTGCTCTTGCTGAGGCTCTCCAGTGCTCGCATCCGCCTCGTCCCTCCCTTTCTCCTCCTCGTGGCCCTTGCAGCCAATGCCACTGCCGCCGCCGCCGCCGCAGCCTCCGTCGTCGTCATCGTCGTCGTCATAATCTCCTCCCACTCTGCTCCCCACAACGTCACAATCGTCACCACCATCGTCGCCGGCCGCCCCGTCGTGACCACCTGCTGCTTTGGCTTGACTACCCTCCATAGCATTCAAGTCCTTCGAACTTGCTGCTGCAACATCCACACTCTCTGTCGCCAACAATGTATGCGTCTCCTCCTTTCTCGTTTGCTGCTGCTGGCTTGCTTGCTCATTCACAAGCTGCTGCTGCTGCTGCTGCTGCTGCTGCTGCTGCTGCTGCTGCTGCTGCTGCTGCTGCTGGCGCCGCAGAAACTGTCGCCGCTGGCGGTGCTGCTGCTGAGCCTGCCTGGATGCAGAAAGTTCAGGCCCTGTTGCATGCAGCGGAAAAAGAGGCGTCGCTGGGGAGGGTACCACGGGGGGGGACAGCATGACGGATACTGTGGGCGCAGGTGGCGCTGCAACTCCTGCAGGGACAGCAGCAGCAGAAGCAGGGGCCAAGGTAGGGGCCGGTGTGGTTTCCGCTGTCCCGGCACTTCCGGAAGCAGCGACAGCGGCAGCAACAGGCGCGGGAATCGCATCAATCGACGTGGAGACGTCTTCTGGCTGTGGACGGTTAGCACCGCCATCAACGTCCTGCCGAGGCCGCTGCTTTGATCGTTTGGCACGGCCTGGAGAAGCACAACGACGAGGGCCGCCTGCTGCGTCGCTCGGTGCGACAGAGCAGTCGTCGTCCTCAGCCGCATGCTGCCGTCCCCTGCTTCCACCATGAGCCACAGCAGCGCCAGCGTCGGCGGGGGAGTCCCTACAAGCCAGTGCTGTGGTGCTGCCATTGCCCGGGACATGGCCGATTTGGACCTTTGGTCCCAAAACGGGTGCTCCTTCTCCTATGCTCTCACAGGGGATGGCGGAAAGAACATCGCCCTGCCTTGCTCCCGCAGCATCAGCACCAGAACATGCAGCAGCAGCAGCATCAGCAGCAGCAGCATCAGCAGCAGCAGCGGCAGCAGCATCAGCCCACTTCACCTCCATGGGCTTCTCAGCACCACCTTGCCTGCCGTGGGTACTGCCACAAATCCCCTGCAGTGTTGCGTCGTTCGCAACATTACTTTCGCCACTACCAAAACCACTGCCGTCACCACAGCTGGTGCTTCCAGCTGCCCCTGGTGCACCTGCCACTGCTGCTACTGCTGCTGCTGGCAGTGGCGGCTGTGCTGCCGCTTCCACTACGCCTGCTGCTGCTGTTGCCACTGCTGCTGCTGCAGCTGCTGCTGCTGCTGCTGCTGCTGCTCTTTCTGGCGCTGCCGCGGCTGCCTCCACGCCCTGGGACACAAGACCTACAACTAGTGTCGTCGCAGCAGTTGCGGTCCTACTTTCCCCATCCATGGCGACCTTACAGAGTATGCTGCCACGAGATCCTCCCAAAGATTGCACGGTGTTTGCAACTTTGCCCCGAGAATGATCACTCGAGGGTACGAGCACTTCTCTCTCTATCTCCTCCGCCTCCTCCTCCTCTTCCCCCTCCTCCCCCCCCTCCTCCTCCTCCTCCTCCTCCTCCTCCTCCTCCTCCTCCTCCTCCTCCTCCTCCTCCTCCTCCTCCTCCTCCTCCTCCTCCTCCTCCTCCTCCTCCTCCTCCTCCTCCTCCTCCTCCTCCTCCTCCTCCTCCTCCTCCTCCTCCTCCTCCTCCTCCTCCTCCTCCTCCTCCTCCTCCTCCTCCTCCTCCTCCTCCTCCTCCTCCTCCTCCTCCTCCTCCTCCTCCTCCTCCTCCTCCTCCTCCTCCTCCTCCTCCTCCTCCTCCTCCTCCTCCTCCTCCTCCTCCTCCTCCTCCTCCTCCTCCTCCTCCTCCTCCTCCTCCTCCTCCTCCTCCTCCTCCTCCTCCTCCTCCTCCTCCTCCTCCTCCTCCTCCTCCTCCTCCTCCTCCTCCTCCTCCTCCTCCTCCTCCTCCTCCTCCTCCTCCTCCTCCTCCTCCTCCTCCTCCTCCTCCTCCTCCTCCTCCTCCTCCTCCTCCTCCTCCTCCTCCTCCTCATCCTCCCCCTCTTCGTCCCCCTCTTCCACTTGCCTTTCAGCCACTGACTTGGTTTTCCGACCTTGCAAGTCAGACCGTGCAGCCGACTGTTGCAACGGTGGTGCGCCCTGTCGCCCACCAACAACCCTTTCCAGCGGTAGTGCTTGCCGCCGCCTTTGCCTTTGCCTCTGCCTCTGCCTCTGCCTCTGCCTCTGCCTGCCTCCTCCTCCAACTCCAACTCTCCGTTCTCTACCGCCATTCTCACCACTCGCCAAAGCATCGGAACCAGGAGTGAGGCGGCAGCCGCTGCTGCTGGTGCTGCGGTGGCGGCGTTCACAGCCACTGATGCTGCCACCACAATCAGCAGCAGCACCACCACCACCACCACCATTGCTAATGCCGTTGCCATCGCTTCCAACGGGGATGATGCGTGCCCTGGCGCTCCCCGCGAGCCGGCCGTCGCCGCCAACCACAGCACCAGGATTGTCAAAACCTCGCCCCACCAGCCTGCCAGCCCTTCCGATACCACCCACACCGGTGCTGCTGCTGAGCGGTGCAGGAGGCGGTGCCGCCGGCGACAGCAGAAGCCCCGCCCCCTCCGGTGCTCCCACGCCACACCCATCCTCACCCTCGCCGCCGCCGCTGCCGCTGCCACCCCTGCTGTGGCGCAAGGCGACGGCGGCGGAATGGACCCTAGCCAGCCTTGCTGCCGCTTGAGCAAGTGGGCGCCCGCCTCCGCCTCCTCTGCCCCGAGAGGCGGGGAGGGCGGGGGAGCCCACTTGGCGGGGGCACGGGTTCCGCCGTTGTGACAGAAGGCAAGGGGCAGAAATGCACACCCTTCACCCTCGTAAAAACCCCAAACCCGTCCACCGAATGAGGTCCTTCGTCCCGTGGCCCTCCAGATCCGCTCTTGAACACCCAAACCACCGGCAGCCCCCTTTCCCTCCCCTTCCTTCACCCACCTTGTCCCTCGCACTTCACTCACACCACCCGCCCATTGCGCGTCGTGCCCAAGCCAACGTCATTGTCTCATGTCATGCCGTCCTATCTCGTCTCGTCTGCCAACGCTCTGCCAACATCCACCTTGACTGCCAGAAGCAGCAGCAGCAGCAGCAGCAGAAGCCGCGGCTGGGCAGCTGCAGAATCGAGTTTCGTCGCGTATCCGGTGCTGGGGATGATGGAGCTCGTCGTGCGCCATGGAGGCAGCGTTCTCTGGCCTCACATTGGAGGGGGCGCTGTGGGCTGCCTGGCACATCCAAGGATCGCGTTCTTCCGTCCTGTTCAAGGGCTGCCCAGTGCTTCCCTGTTGTCATCAAAGGGCGCAGCCCCCACCTTGGAAATCGACGCGGAGTCGAGAGGTCGAGGTTTTTCGAACCGTCCAGCGGTCCTCCAGCGGCCTTCGGGCGCAATAGGATGATGCCCCTTGCTGCCAGGATACGGGCTCTGGATTCCGATCGTGTCGCATCAACAAGGTGCGAGCGCGATCCAAGGGAAGAGAGGGGGCTGCGGAGCACCGAAAATTGTTCCCCGTCGTGCAGAAGCGATGTCAAGCATTGAAGAATGCCCTCACTACCAGACGACGTGCTACCGCACGCCCCTCCACCGGGACCTTGTCGCTGCGGGGGAAATGGGCACTGTGATGTTCCGCACTAATCGCTGAATNGCTGACGACCACTGTCCAAGCCGCGTCAGCCGCGTGCCAACGGCTACGCATGGGGCAGCGGACGGAGAAGTATTGATGGCGGCGGCTCTGGCTCAACGCAATGGAGCTTGCTGCAGCAGCCTTGTTGCCAACACAGGCGCCGTCAAGCAGTCCTCTAGCTTTCCGTTCCCACACCCCGCCACCCCCCAACCTGCGCTCTCCCGTTAACCCCCCCGCCCCTGCTACGCACCCCCCTTCCCCTTCACCATGTAGGGGTCCACCCGAGCGCTTGCAGAGGCGGACGTGCGAGCCTCTACATAGCGAAAAGTCTTGCAGGATGTTCCCCACATCTGTAGTTAGCGATCAGAAGTGGAATACAGAACTTCCCGCCAGAAACTACGTTCGACTCCGAAAGTCGACTTCCAAAGTCAACCTGCGTTCGTTTGGTTATTCCCGCTGGATTTTATTACCACCGCTGGGGTGGTGGCTCCGCAAGCAGGATGACGTCACATCGCGCAGTTCACTGCTCCAAAGAGTAAGCAAGAACCTCCGCCTCCCCCAAAGTAGCCCAAAAAGTAACTTTTGGTTACCAAAGCTAAGACGCAGTCCGTACCTGGCTCCCGTAGTCCCATCGCTTCAAGCGCGGTTACCAGACCCCGTGCCGTGCCTTCATTATCCCGAGCCTCCTGATATATTTCTTGACCAACATCAACTTCTTAGGGAACACCCTAATGGCGGACAGCGATTGTATCTGGAACTGTGACCGAGAAAAACTGAACGGTTGCTCGAAGTGATCTGTTTGGATTGCAACAAGAGGACTCGTTGACGATTGAGGCACCTGACGCTCGGCGGCGTAGTGTGCATGGGTTTCAATCCGACGACTTGCAGACACCCACAATCGGCCACTTGCAGTACTTTACATCGACCACGAGACAAACTGCTTACTGCGTAAAAATACGTATGACAGGACGTTGCTGCGCCGCCATGACTTCCCCCTTCTCCGCATCCATCTTCTCTATTTGTCTGAAATTATGGCATCTGTCTATCTGTAACTACTAGCCCTCTGAGATTAATCCAGTCCAGTCCTGAGGCTCCCACTGAGGAAACCTTTCTGCTTTCTTCAACTGGAACTCTTCCAAGAAACGACAGGTGACTGACGCGAGTGTACAAAAAACTATGCCCCTTGTTAAGCGGAGAAAAGTCGGAGAGCCTGCCATCCGGAACGCGAGGAAGTGTCCCACCACCAGCTCAGGACACCGGACACATGCAAACAACAATACAACTTCCGAAGTTATAATAATTGGTTCAGGAGATTTCGTTATCAGGAAAACATCCTTGAACCAGAAGATACTAAGGAGCCAACTTGCGACAAATTTGGTTCACATCGTTACGAACCGGGCCGGATGCTGCCCAGGTAACGACTTCTCGACAAGGGGCCCGTTCACGCGGATTTTCTGCCAGATACAGCTGTAAAAGTAATGACATGACAATGCTGCATGTCCACGTAGGAACCCGATCCCACGTAGCTTGGAACATAGCAGCGCCTCCAACTTGGGCCTATCTACTCCGGCTAAACTCCCGATCACCCCCATTTTCGGCCGACCATGTCTGAAACGCCCCGATTCTGAGCAAAAGCACTACGTTGCACGCATTCGAAAAACTCATTCTATGTCGCCCTCAATTTCTATATACGTTTCCCAACTAACCCCCATTTTTATAAAAATACCCAGATCGCCCCCATTTTTTTTTAAATGGTGATGCTTTGGTTTTCCAGATTTTGACGTCGACGGCGGGGGTGTAGGACGTCATTGCTCGCGCGGCCAACATCACCGTGCGAACGGTATGCTGCCTCGACAGCATGAATCGAGGTATTGATAAATCGAAGAAAACAAATATCTACATGGACATGTACATGGACATGTACATGAACATGTACATGTACATGTACATGTACATATACATATACATATACATATACATATACATATACATATACATATACATATACATATACATATACATATACATATACATATACATATACGTATACATATACGTATACATATACATATACATATACATAAACATAAACATATACATATACATATACACATACACATACACATACATATACATAAACATAAACATAAACATATGCATATGCATATGCATATACATATACATATACATATACATATACATATACATATACATATACATATACATATACATATACATATACATATACATATACATAGACATATACATATACGTATACATATATGTATACGTATATGTATATGTCTATGTACATGTCTATGTATATGTACATGTACATCTGTATGTATATGTATATATATATGTACATGTACATCTGTATGTATATGTATATATATATGTACATGTACATCTGTATGTATATGTATATATATATGTACATGTACATCTGTATGTATATGTATATATATATGTACATGTACATCTGTATGTATATGTATATATATATGTACATGTACATCTGTATGTATATGTATATATATATGTACATGTACATCTGTATGTATATGTATATATATATGTACATGTACATCTGTATGTATATGTATATATATATGTACATGTACATCTGTATGTATATGTATATATATATGTACATGTACATCTGTATGTATATGTATATATATATGTACATGTACATCTGTATGTATATGTATATATATATGTACATGTACATCTGTATGTATATGTATATATATATGTACATGTACATCTGTATGTATATGTATATATATATGTACATGTACATCTGTATGTATATGTATATATATATGTACATGTACATCTGTATGTATATGTATATATATATGTACATGTACATCTGTATGTATATGTATATATATATGTACATGTACATCTGTATGTATATGTATATATATATGTACATGTACATCTGTATGTATATGTATATATATATGTACATGTACATCTGTATGTATATGTATATATATATGTACATGTACATCTGTATGTATATGTATATATATATGTACATGTACATCTGTATGTATATGTATATATATATGTACATGTACATCTGTATGTATATGTATATATATATGTACATGTACATCTGTATGTATATGTATATATATATGTACATGTACATCTGTATGTATATGTATATATATATGTACATGTACATCTGTATGTATATGTATATATATATGTACATGTACATCTGTATGTATATGTATATATATATGTACATGTACATCTGTATGTATATGTATATATATATGTACATGTACATCTGTATGTATATGTATATATATATGTACATGTACATCTGTATGTATATGTATATATATATGTACATGTACATCTGTATGTATATGTATATATATATGTACATGTACATCTGTATGTATATGTATATATATATGTACATGTACATCTGTATGTATATGTATATATATATGTACATGTACATCTGTATGTATATGTATATATATATGTACATGTACATCTGTATGTATATGTATATATATATGTACATGTACATCTGTATGTATATGTATATATATATGTACATGTACATCTGTATGTATATGTATATATATATGTACATGTACATCTGTATGTATATGTATATATATATGTACATGTACATCTGTATGTATATGTATATATATATGTACATGTACATCTGTATGTATATGTATATATATATGTACATGTACATCTGTATGTATATGTATATATATATGTACATGTACATCTGTATGTATATGTATATATATATGTACATGTACATCTGTATGTATATGTATATATATATGTACATGTACATCTGTATGTATATGTATATATATATGTACATGTACATCTGTATGTATATGTATATGCATATGCATATACATATACATATACATATACATATACATATACATATACATATACATATACATATACATATACACATACACATACATATACACATACATATGCAAATACATATTCATATACATTTACATTTACATGTACAAATACAAATACTTAGAGAGTTTAATTTATATTACATTAATTGTATTTGAGTTATATTTTCATACTTCAATTCCATATGTGCTACGTTTGGTGACATTGCTGCATACTTTCTAGGTATTTATGTTGGAGTGTTCGTAGATGGTGGTGGGCACTTAGCTTCGTATGTTTGTGGGCGTCAATCGACATAATCTGCACACATTCTATCACGAATGTTCATTCCTAGTCGGGGTGTGTTTCATGACGAACTAACATCGAGATCCTGTCCACGAGAAGCTCCACGGATGGAAATTTGTTCTCGTGTCTTCTATGGAAAGGTCGTTTTGGCTCGGGGACAGTAAAGGTATCGGGCTACGATAGTGACTCTTTTTTTTGTTTATGAGATTGCATCCTCCATGACTTGTTCTTTACGCGTACGCGTCCCTGGGCGACAGTGAACCTGTTATGTTCGGGGTCCTGTTTGCAAACAGCCCGCATAACTGGACAATGGACGTACGAGCATGCGCAACTTTCGTTCCTAACTTCTTCGTCCTCGCCGAGAAAGTTGGTCAAAGCTTAAAATGGTTGACTTTTCCTTTGATGCAAGTGATGCCCTATGAGCTCACAATACAATAATTCAATGTTAAACACGTAACATGTAGAAGTCGATGATAAAGGAGAAAGCAGGTCTGGACGGCGGACATGATGGACACACTGTCTAGAATGATGTACGTTATGGTTTCGTTGAAACTGATTTTCACCATTGTGTGATGCAAAATATTGTTGTCACCTTGCCCTCACTTTTTAAAGTGGGGGCAAGGCATCAATATTATTCCATCCGTACTGAGCGTCCTAGCCATAATTCCCCGGAGCACCGAAAGTGGGGGTGACCTGGACATTTTTCTCGCAATGGGGTTGACGCAAACATAATTCTTTATGGGGGCAACGGAGACATGGTAGAGCGAGAATGAGGGCGACTTAGTAGTCTGCCCTTATCTACTTCCCCGTCACCACCAAAACCCAATCAATGTTCGGGAGCACTGACTCCACGGCGGTGGTAGTGGTGATGGACTCGTTGCAGGCACGACCGACCGACGCTGGAGCAACGCAGACGCACGTGGCGACGACACCGCTAGGAAAGGGACTATGATGCTATGGCCAACGCGACAACAATAGCAGCAGCATGCAGCAAGCAGCACGCGGCTAGTAAGCAGCAGCTGCTATAGCAAGCAGTAGCTACTACATCAAGCAGTAACAGCAAAAACAGGCAGTAGCCGTAGCTGGCAACCGCAGCAAGCAGTGAACACCAGCAAGCAGCGAGCAGCAAGCAGCAACAGCAGGCAGCAGCAGCAGGCANCGGGAGCACTGACTCCACGGCGGTGGTAGTGGTGATGGACTCGTTGCAGGCACGACCGACCGACGCTGGAGCAACGCAGACGCACGTGGCGACGACACCGCTAGGAAAGGGACTATGATGCTATGGCCAACGCAACAACAATAGCAGCAGCATGCAGCAAGCAGCACGCGGCTAGTAAGCAGCAGCTGCTATAGCAAGCAATAGCTACTACAGCAAGCAGTAACAGCAAAAACAGGCAGTAGCCACAGCTGGCAACCGCAGCAAGCAGTGAACACCAGCAAGCAGCGAGCAGCAAGCAGCAGCAGCAGGCAACAGCAGCAGGCAACAGCAGTAACAACAAGCAATGAGGAGTAAAGAGCAGCGAGTAGTGAGCAGTAGCGACATCAGCCGACAGCAGCAACAATAGCAGCGAGCATGATTAGCTGACAGCGCGTAGCAGCAGCCAGTAGCAGCAGCAGTAGCAGCTAGGAGCAGGAGAAGTAGTAGCCAGCATTAGTAGTAGCAGAATTAGCGAGCGACAGTTGTAGTAGCAGCAGTTGCTACGACAGCAGCGCGCAGCTGCAGCACCAGCGAGCAGTGACCATGAATGAAAAAAGGAAACAAAAGAAAAATCGTGGAATCCCGCACAGCCCAGGGCTGAGGGCTGCACCCTACCCTCTCTGCTACTATTGTAGTAGCAGCACCTTCTATAGCAGCAGCAGCGTGCAGCAACATTGCTACAGTAGCGGCAACCACAACAGCTGTTGCCAGAGCCATAACAGCTACAACAGCACCAGCAGCATGCAGCACCGCAACGACAGCCGTGGAAGCAGTGGTAGCATGAGCCACAAAAGCACTACAACATCAGTAGTAGCAATCGCCTTGCTGTCACCTGCGAGTGCTGACATCATCGCTGACATCACTATTCATGTCAGCAGCAACAACAGCAGATGCAGTAGCCACAAAAACAATAGTTGTAGTAGCAGTAGGAGCAGCAATATAACAACAGCAACAACACTAGCAACAGTCGCTACAGCAGCCTCTATAGTAGTAGCAGTAGTAGCAGCAACAACCGCAACAACAGTAGCAGCTGTAATACAGTATTAGCAGACATTGCAAAAGTAGCAGTAGTAGTAGCAACAACAGTAACAATAGTAGCTGCAGTAGTATAACAGCTAACAAAGGAGCGACTATAGGAGTAGCCTGACAGCCATTGCTGAGGTCAGCCATCCTCGGCAGACGTCACCGTTGAACTCCTCATTGACGTCAACCGCACTGCTGACAGCACTACCGGCGTCACTACTGATGTCACTACTGGCGTCACTGCTGACGTCACCAACAAGTTTAACAAAAAAAATACAAAACACAAGAAACCATGGCTGAAAGTGAGGAGAGGTCCTCCTCTTTGGGAGGACCCTTTGGCCCCCTCTTTTTGCAACAACTACAAGAGCTGGAGCAGCAACAACAGCAGTAGCTGCTGCCGCCACTGCACCAGCAACAAAAGCAATAGCAGCATCAGTAGAAACTGATGTAGCAACCGTAGCAGCAGCCACTATAGTAGTAGCAGTAGCAGCTGCTGCTGTAGCAAGAGCCACTATAGTAGTAGCAACAGTCATTTCAACAGCCACTGCATTAATAGCAGTAGAAGTATTTGCAGCAGCAACAATAGAAACAACAGCAGTAGCCGTAGCTACACCAACACCCTACAAGATCGGTCGTCGGCCTTGCTGGCTTGCCAGATCCGCTAGTCGCCATACGCCAATAACTCACAATGCTGACGCAAAAGCTAGCAGGACTGCAACTACCAACATAGCAGCCGCAACAGCCGCTACACCACCAATAGTAGTGGCAGCAACATCAACAGTCTCCGTCCTTGGTTTCACCCAGGCATGCTAGTCCCACCATATCCTTTGCTACACAGTATTTGGCGCAGTAGCATACCCATCGCCAAATGCAGACCGTGTCGTCAGTCCTAGGCCCCGCTCTGGGTGCTAGCCGCAGGCCAAAGGACTCTGAAACCCCGCCCTTGCCGCTCTAGGCTGGCAAGCAGTTCCAGACCTGGGACCTCAGCTTCCGCATCTGGGTGCACGGTGAGGGCATGTGGCCATAATACGTCCTCTCCTATGACTCCACCCAGGACGACCAGGTGTATGATGCAGGTCACGCTGCACTTGCCCTCCTCCCCATCGCACCTACATCTTCACGTCTTGCTCTTAAGCCCTTCCTTGGCGACTTCTCCACTAGCAGCCTCCTTGACCCTGCAGCAGCGTGGCACATCCTCATGCGCCCTCATCGCCTGTCCAGCGAGGCAGAGACCAGCCGCCTGCTTCGGGAGTCCAACTCCCTCCATATGGGGGAGACCGAGACGGTCACCTCCTACTTGCAGCGGGCGGAGGACATCCTTCGTCGCCTGGGAGATGCTGCACCACCCCCTCTATCTGCGCTCCTCACCATCAAGCGCACCACAACCGATGTGTTCACCAAAGTCTTTGTCCATTACACCAAGGACGTCCTCGCCATGATGGCTGCCCAGGGCAACCTCATGTCCTGGGCAAAACGAGCCCTTTCTTTGCATCGAGGAGGCTTGTCAAGAATCCTGCATCCAGCACACGAAGATCCTCGCCTCTCCTGCTGTCGCCTCGGTGGCTGTTGCCGCCTCCGCAACAGCTGCGTCCTCCGGTGCATCATCACCTAGCCAGAAGAAATGTAAGGGCAAGAAGGGCAAAGACCCATAGCAGTAGTCGAGCAAATTTAGTGGCGGCAGATTAGTCTGCCACAACTGTGGCCAGCCAGGACACGGGTAGTACATATGTCCGCTCCCGATAGAAGAGGCACTTGTCATCGCCACCATGTGTCACCAGCTCAAGCGCCACCTTACCGCCACTGCCGTGACTGTCATTGCTCCTACCGTGTCCACATCGCTCGCTCCAACAGCTTAGCCACAGCATCGCCTGTAGCCATTCGTGCTCGCTCTTCCATCATTGATCCCTCGCTCCTCCTTTCCAGACTCCGGTGCAGTCACGTCGCAGTCGGTCTACAATGACGGGCCCTCCACCTACGAGCGTCAGCTGGAGCAGTTCATCGCACTCCACCTCGAACTGCCTCGCCCTCCTTTCTAAGGAAGTACGAGTTGCGTCGTTGCTGGTCACCATGTCCTGCTATGCATGATAGAGTCTGATCCGCGGTCGTACCCTGCACCTTCGTCCGTTCCGTTCTCTGCCGTGCCCTCCCCACGAACTCCTCTTCGTGATAATGTTGCATGGCTGGATCACTGGCAGTCCCGGTTTGCACCCCCGTCCACCACGTCCGTGTCCCTTGTCCACTGCCATGTAACTGTGAGCAACCCGACGACACCGGTCTAGGATCCGGCCGAGACCTGGATTATCGACTCCGGGGCCATGCATCACATGACTGCCTTGCGCAAGGCCATTAGTGTGCTTGGCCCCGTTATCGATGTTTCTAGGGTTCGGACTGGCTCTCGTCAGGTTTTACCCGTTTGCGGCGTTGGTGTTGTTCATTTCCGAGGCCCTGCTTGGCATGTCTCCATGACTGATGTCCTATTCATCCCTGGTCTTGAGCCCAGCCTCTTGTCCGTCACTACCCTTGACGACATGAGCATGGACGTATAACACTCGGGTGGTGTTGGCACTTTGTTGTTGCGTCCGTCCGGTCGTGTCGTCTTGCATGCCACTGCCCGTGGCAACTTGTGGCACGTGCCACGCTTTTTCGCTTCTCCATCCGTCCCCTTCCCATCGGCCGACATAGGCCATGTGTTTTTTACCAGCACACTCTCGCCGCAGCACACGCATCTCCTACACCGCCACCTCTATCATGTCCACTCTGCCACTATCAATAGCAAACCCCACACGCAGCCTCCCACAGGCCTTGACCCAGCCTCCTTTCCACTTCCGTGTCCCACGTAGTGCATTGAGTGCACTCAGGGGAAGAGGCATCGGTCCACTTACCCCCTGTCCTTCTCACGTGCATCCGCCTTGTTGGAATTGGTCCACTCTGATGTCATAGGTCCCCTTCCGACCGAGTCTGTCGGGGAGCACAGACGCTATGTCCTGACCCTCACCGACAACTACTCTCGCCACCGCTGGGTCTTCTGTCTTCGACAGAAGAGCGATGTTAGCCCACCATTCGGGACTGCCTCGTCCGTGCTGAGCGTGAGTGTGGTTACCCTCTCTGCCACTTCTGATCTTATCGCGATGGTGAGTTTATGAGAGAGACCACACTCTTCCTCGCCTCTCGCAGAATCCGTCATGAGATGTCAGCACATTACTATTGACATGGTGTGTCCCTTGCCATGAGTGCGGTTGATTGTACTCCCTGGTTAGACCAATGAAGAGTGGTCAAAAACCTGATCTGATTTTAGATTTGGATTTCTTCAAATTTTCCATGCAGGATCGAGCTTTGAATCGCTCGATTTGAGTGAGTATTCAGAAATTTAGTCTAGCCCGAAAATCGGGCTAGACATTTCACATAGCACTACAGAGGCAGAATATGTGGTCCTTGCTTCTGGCGCATGTGAGAGCGTGTGGTTACGTCACTTGTTGTCCGAGTTGCATCAGTCAGTCCCGTCCATCACATTGCACTATGACGATCAGAGTGCCATGGCCATTGCTGATAATGAAGGCATGCATGACACTCGTACAAAGCACATCAATGTTGAGTATCACTATGTGTGTTCATTGTTGAAACATTGTGTGGATTGAGACGGCACTACAGTTGACTGACTTCTTGACCAAGGCACTGGAGCGTGACTTGTTCAAGAAGGTTGTGAGTGTAGTTGGTGTGCGTCCGTGAGTCTCTCTCTCTCTCTCTCACTCTCTCTCTCTCTCTCTCTCTCTCTCTCTCTACCCCTGTCCGCTTGGTCTCCATACTATCTNTCCGTCAATGTGCACTACGCCTGTGAGTCATGGGGGAGTGTTGGTTTTCACGCATCTCTCGTTGTGCTCTATTGTGTCCTCCCGGCTTGAGTACATCAGCGTGCAAATGATTGACGGGGAGACGTGCCGCCGCTGGAGTGTCGTCCGGTGGAGCCGATGCATGCTGAGGCCCACACGCGTTTTGCTCGAGCCTCCTCCCTCCAACGTACTTAGCTCCATCGGCAGACGTCCTTGGTAGTCGTGTCGCCGGAAGTCACTATCACTGCATACGCTATCTGCATGCGTCCAGTGCTAGGTCTGACTACACTGTTGCATCTGTAGCACCATGATCTACTTAGGATCCATGTTTCATATTATTCGAGCACTGTTGGGACCGGGGACTAGCATAGATGCCACCTGGGTTCAGGCGGCTATAACTCATTGCTGCTCTTGTTCTAGGTTATTCTGACCACACGACTGCGTTTGCAGCATGCGTATTATGGTATGGTCCAATGGTTAGGCAAAGCGGATGACGCCCGGGTTTTGGGCTGTCGGCTGTCTGGCAGGGCTCACCAAGAAAGGGTCCTTTTCTGATTGTCTTAGAAACTGAGTAACAAGCTCTACAAAGCTTGGGGGGAGCTAGAACTTGGATGGGTATCCCATTGTTGCTTATTCTCAATTCCTAATAAGTCATTTCTTGTTTTCAGCTATTGTTTGGCGCGAACTCTGGCGTACGCATTTCTAGTGCAGGAGACTGAGGGGGCAGCCTAAGCAACTAGCGTTGAGTCCCGCACACTGCATCAGCAACGCGGCTACCCCAACCTGCTGCATTATGATTTCAAGCTCTTGGTGGTCCGACCGACCACATATCGAGTCATAATCGGCATTGCAACAAAATATTGATGTGTGTCTTAACCAAATATTGATGTGAAAGGACTCTTCAAGATGGGCCTTGAGAAATGATATTTCTCATCAAATTCTTGTGATATTTTCAAGAAATGGCTCAAAGTTGATAGTATCCTGACACGATACACTAGTCGTGTACGTCACGCTCTTCAAACATCATGCGGATCAATTCTGATCATGCCAAAGTTACGGTATAACACCCCTTAAGCGATTTCAATGTGAACAAAAAAAACATCCGATTTGTTGCAACAAAACCAATCTCTAAGAGAGATCATAATAACTATGGTGTAGTCGAACCATGTTTCACTTACCCAAAAGATCATGGTGAAGCGGCTTAAGTCCCTTGGTTTTAAGGATGGCTTAATTGATGTACATTGTCAAATGCAAGTAAAATATGTTTTTGGATGTCGTTGTGGTGATATCCACGATTGTGGTGGTTTTCCATGTCTTTGATGAGGGTCGATTCCCTTTCTGAGTGCCTCGGATAATGCACATGAAAAATATGCTACTGAGCAAAATTACCAAATGTACAAAATAGAAGATATTGAAGCAACACCGATTGTTGCGACTTGGCAAATACAATCCATTGACGGGTTCTTGAATGGAACCCTTCGATGTGATTAAATAATCGTAAAAGGGTTTAGGAAGTAGTTGTTCCAGGATCACCGGATGTGACTCGGAAGTGTTCGATCACAATCACATGGAATTGACACCCGAAAGGTGTTCTTCCAACTTGTAACACAATGATTGTCATCGTGGGACACCTGTTTGGTGAATGTTATAGGATGAACAATTCATTCGTGGATAGAATCCACAGTCATTGAGATTGGTTATATCAGCTAGCCTAGTTGAAAAGTAGTGTGCTTTTGACAGGGGCGTGAGCGTCAGCCTACGGTATCCATTTCAGACAGAAATGAAAGGGTGATGGTTAAGACACATATCATGTAGGTCGGAGCATTGTCATGTCCAATGATGGACTTTGACGGCAATTGCACATACAATCAACCAATGCCGCCTCCTTAAAAGATGAGTGCAATCTTTGAGCGGAAAAAGAGGAGTGCTCAGCAACCATGTCTTAGGATCTTGGTGCCTCCCAATTCTAAGAAAAAGGTAGCATGCGATTTGCATGGCATTAGCAGAGCTTGGTTGAGTTCAGCCAACCAACCCACAGGTGCTAAAAGAGGTCAAGTAGACCTACGCGTGGTCATGAACTCATGGTTAGAAACTAAGAGGATTGATGTCCGGATCTTGGATTGCACGTATTGGCAATGTTGTAGGGAGGTACCACATCGGCAACAACCCCTTGAAAGAGAACATGTCCGAACGACAGGGGAAGTGTTGTGTGGATCTAGACAGTTTTTGCAGGGACGCCCGGTTAATTGGTTGTAGGGACGCTCCTTGCAAAGGGGGAGGAGGCATCACCACAACAGCTTGTTGAACACGTACCACACGGAATGTGGGAAAATTCATCCTATGTACCCTCTTCAAAACTGGCAAGACATTAGTGAAAATGTATGTCCCAAAAGGCATCGAGTATGCCATCGATACATTCGTATGACGAGTCTTTAGTGAAGACTCACCAACACTTGTGAAGAACGTACAAAGATTGTACGCATCTCATCTTGGCAAGAGCCAAGGGATCACACGGTCAACACTGGATATTGTACACAAATGTCCATAATCACAAAAACCACAAGGGTGTGGTTGATTGTGCGTGAACGTGATGCAACCGCGTTATGGGTGACAAGAGTTCACACATGTTCTTTTCTTTGAACTTCTTGTTGCATGATTTGTGTCATGAAGTACGCAATGAGCAGAGATGAACCGGGATGGTTTGAAGCAAAGGGGGAGGAATGTAGCGTACGCACCATTTCTAAGGTTAAAAATCATCAGTAAATAGTTATCGAGTACTTCAGATACTCGAGGCACAGTTTTCGAGGAGCTAAAAGCCCGTAAAAAAAAATGGGATAGAGTCTGGTTCGTCTTAAGCCTGGAAAATAATCATTGGACGGATTTGAGGCAAAAGGAATGTCGCGATGGAAAATCCATCGCATCACTCCTCCTCCACTCTTGGATTGGCGCTGGGGTCCTGTTGCAGTGTGGCAATGCCACATGGAATAATTAGGTTTAGGATTATTGTTTTACGTCAATGCCCTATAGCGGCCCTGTCAATTTGTGGCGCGGTTCGTCTCAGCCAAAATGGCTGAGGCGACCATGCGCCCACTCTCCTTGGACGACTATTATAAGGACCTACGTTTTGGTTCCACAGTTCATTGGAAAACAGCCTACGATTGTTACATCTGTCCACGTGGTCCAAATGGACCACGTGGACATGTCGTGAATGAGGTGCCAGGTGGTCTAACAGATCGCGTGTCCACATGTGCGATCTATCAGGCCAATTCTGGCATATGGCCAGTTCCATCAAGCGCAATCGGCATACCGTGTGTGCTTTTCACTGAAATGATAAAACTGAGAAAAACCTCTCACTGAAGTGAAGGATGCACCTCCTTGTTTTGGTCATATTAAAAGAAAACGAGGCAATATAACCCCTACATAAAAATTTAATTTTTTGATTTTTTTTAACTACTAAATCAACAAAATCACCAGGTAGTAGGCCATTGCATCTGTGGCCCACCGCACGTCGTCCTTTGGATTTTTACAGCGTTCAGCCAAGGAAATTTTGGCCAGCTGTCCCGACCTCCGATGTTTTTTCCAAGAAGTTTCTTACAACTTAAACCATCTTCCAGAAAAATCGACAAAAGTGTCGCGATCTATACCAATGTTTCGATATTGGCCTGTCCACTTCTTGACATCAGAGGAATTTCATAAAGACGACCCTCGATATTCTCCAAGCCCCTGGACCTCTTGGGGGATCTTCTCACAGCGGCAACTTACGGCGTGACCTTGCACACGTCGTTCGACTCAAGCACCGAGGACCCAGCATATGCCTCATTCTTCATGGCTGTGCTCGACTGACTGACACTTTTCATCAAAGTACACTTACTGCTTAATACAACTCCTTGTATCTTATTTTGCCCCGCACCTCATCCATATAAATCACCTATGGTCCACTCGCTATAACACTTAATATCAGAGCGCAACGTCGCTGCAGGGGCAACCAACGCATTAGCTACGTAGCACAACCTCACACAAGTTCTCAACAAATCACCACCATTCAAAATACCCTACTGCACTTTAATTTCGAATATTGATTTGATGCATAATATATTTCGATCAAAAAATTATGCTTTTGCATTATTTTTGTATACCCTTAAATTCAACGTAAACCCAGGCTAGAAACTATTAATTCGACGAACAGTCTGTTTCAGGTTTTTCGATTCGACGAATGCTCGCTGGAGTCCAGCGAGTGTGGCTCCTCGTCAGCCATGCTCGCAGCCGAGGCTGCGAGCGAGGCTCACGAGGAGGCTGTCGCCAAGCCTGATGATGAGGCTGTTGCAGTCTTCGAGCTCATGAAGAGCGAAAGAGGTTGCCATAAAATACTCGGTACAAATTTGTTTGCACATGAAACAGAAACTGCAAGAAATAGTGAATATAAGACCCAGGGATACAGGAACAAATTGGTGAATGGTGGAGTGTTAAATTCAAATATTAAACATTTGAATTATTTTTGACTTCCTTTGAATTCGATGTAAATTCCAATTTCGACGAATTTCAACTAAAGTAAAAATAGTTAAATTCGAAATCAAAGTGCAGTAGGGTATCGCACACCTCGTGACGACAAAGGTGAATGGATCGAGCGCAGTCGGCGGCGAGGAGCTATCCCCGGCGAGTACTCCGGCAATGGAGGACCAATAGCGCGTGAACATTGACACCCTTCAGGCAAACCAGACAGCAGTGGTGACCTTCCCTACAAATGGTGCAACATAAAAAACCCAGAGGGCCAACCTGGTGACAAACCCCTCAGGCTCAGCAAATCCTTCACCTCCATCGCTGCCTGTCGAGACGACACCTGGCACGATTGGAGGCACTCGCCCACAAGCGCAAATCAAGAAAGAAATATACCAAAAGCTATCGGGACTCTAGAGTCTCAGAACCCATCTACTCCAAAAACTCAATATGGTGATAGAGGAGATTTTCCTATCTCATGCGCGCGAAGCAGTACTCACCGAGAGAAATTTACAACTCTTGAGTGAACCCCAGATTTGACTAGTAGTTCTTGAGCTGTTCAACCCCGTGAACTTAGGGTGTCCCTGGGGATTTTAGAGGTGTACTTCACCGCTGTAAGGGGTCAAGGACGACAAGGAGAGAATTGACCTCATAGTTTTGCTTTGCTTGGCACGGCTACAAGCTCGTGGTCCAATCTTAAAACCATCCAAGGGCAGCAAGAGACCGACATAGGTAGATCAGTGGCCCCCATAGCCACACTCACATCGTTGAAAGAACGTGTACTACCTCTCGAGCAGATTAATCCAACATGGCACAACTCACTCACGCCACTAGAAAAGTGGAGGGAAGTTTCAGCCAATGGAAACCTTGTCTCTAATTGAGATTGACACCGTTGGTAAAAGTGGTCAATAGCTCTGTTCAACTTGCAGGAAGCCAGGCCACATCTAGCTTGAGTGCTGGAAATGGCATCAACAAACCAAAAAGGGGGGGATATCACAGAAAAAGAGTGAGGATTTGGAAAAACGAAAAGGGTACGAATAGACAACGAGGCACATGTCCGGTCAAAAATCTTTGCACCGACCGATCGCCCATCTAAGCAGATCAAATTTCCACAGACGAGGGTTTTTCAGATTGCAAATTTTGACAAGGGATACGAGGACGACCAATCGGTGACACTACGATGGGTACAATCGAGGGGTTGTAAGAGTCGCATAATGGTTCTTCCACTATTGGTTAGAAGTTCTTCTCACAAATTTGTACACAACAACATGGTTCGGAAGTTGGGTTTGTAGACCAAACTAAGGGTGTTGGAAGGAGAAACTGTCGGTGGTCAGTTGTAGATCCGCTGACTTCACGAACAACTCAAACTGCAAATCGGAGATCTGCACGACGTAACAGTCTGGAGGAATTACCTAATGAGCGACCACAAAATTATCCTTGGGCTAGATTTCATGCATTGACATAATCTGCAATTGGGCAGGAGTAGCGAATCTATGTACATCAGCATCGCTCGCATAAAATCACACCTGCCTCTCATCGAGCGACCCACGATGCAATGGCGGTTATGGAAAACAATAGAGGTGTAATTTTTCGAGGAAGTTCTAGCAGTCACAAAACTTCAACTGATATCTCTGGACGTGGCCAAGTGGTACATGAAACCTGGGGGAAAAGCGTGGATAGTCCACGTGGAAGCTGAGGAAATCGCAGCTGCCAAGGCGATGATGACGACCTCGACCTGAGAAACTCACAGCCATACCGGAGGAGTTTGCAAAACCTTTTGATGAGTTTGCAGCCATACCTGATAGCTACCTCCAAAATGAAACATTGATCATCAGATAGACCTAAAGCCAAGCAATGGACCAACGATGAAGGGGACCTAACGCATGAGCGATCACGACCTGACCGAAATCAAGAAGTAGCTGGATGAGATGCTCAATCAGGGATTCATCAGACCTTGCACATCACCATACATGGCATCATTAATTTTTGTAAGAAATAAAACAGGATAGATGTGGATGTGCATGGACTGTCAAATGTTGAAAGGCATTATCATAAAGAAATGCTATCCTCATCCGTGAGCAGATAATCTTTTCAACCAACTCTTTGGAGCTCCAATTTTTTAAAGAATGACCTACGTACAGGAAACAATGAGATCTGCATATCTAATAAGGACATCCAGAAGATAACATTCCACACCAAATACAGGCACTTCTAGTTCACAGTTATGTTGTCGAGACTCACAAATGTACCGGCAACGTTTATGGCGGCGATGAACAACATCTTTTGCCTGTACTTTGATGACTTTGTCGTTGTGGATCTCAGTGAGATTCTAGTGTACAACCCCATCCGGGATGAGCACAATGGAAATCTCAGAAAAGTTTCTCAAGATCTTACAAAAAGAGAAAATTTTGGAAAATTGTCGAATTACGAATCCGGTCACTGTTTGATCGAGTTTTTGTGCTGCATAATCGGTGGCCGAAAGAGTACCATGGACTCGAATAAGGTGAAGCGGATCATTGATTGTTTGACGTCCCCAAATGTTTGGGACGTCCAAGTAGTTCTGGGATTTTACAACTACTACCGTCAATTTGTAAAGGACTACGCTCGACTGTCTGCGCCTCTCTCTAATCTCACTCGAAAAACCATTGAGTCAAATTGGGGGGACAACAAACAAGAAGCATTAAAATATTGGAGAGGTTCTATGACCTTACTACCAGAGTTACGATTGGCAGATCCAAGGATGCACTATATCATGGCCACCAACACGTCCGATCAAGCCATCAGAGTTGTTCTCCTCCAAGATAACGGCGGTGGAGAAGCAACGATCGTATACATGTTACAAAACTACGTGAGCGACAAATCAACTATGGAGTTCACGAGAAAGTAATGCCCATAGTCGTACACACTTTCAAGACATGGTGGTGCTACTTGGAATACTGGCAAAGCATTGTCCGCACCGACCATCACACATTGAAATACCTCAAGACACAGCAAAATCTAAGCCACATACAAACTCGATGGATGGAGTTCCTCGAGTCCAACTTTGACTATGACATCGAGTACCAGCTTGGAAGAACTCATCTTGCGGAAGCTCTAAGTCGGCGACCAGATTCCATGGCAGAGATCAACACATTGCTCATCAAACAAGACCCGTACCTTGCGAGACTCTTCGCAAAGGAATACGAGGAGTTTAGCGGGTACGACAAGACAAAAGAAAAGGTTTGACAACTCCATACTGGCGACGGCGGCTCACTCGCCAAGTCTTAGTTCCACCAAACAAGGAGCTATGCTAAATTCTATTAGAGGAATCCCATGACACTAGTCTAGGTGGACATTTTGTTAAGGACAAGACGTTGAAGAAGCTAGAAAAATACTAGTGGTGGGATAAGGTGCGGACCGATGTATCAAACTTCTGCAAACTGTGCGACACCTGTCAAAGGCAAACATCTCGTCACATGTCACCACTCGGTCTCCACCAACCCCTACCTATTCTAACTGAATCGTGAGCTGATATCAGCGTGGAATTTTTGATTGGACTACCCGTCACCCCCAAAGGATTTGTCACCGTCCTATGGGTAGATTTTCAATATTTTAACACTTCATCCCGATGACGACCACAGTCACCACACAAGGAACTACAAATTGTTTTCTACACCAGATCGTGCGGCTACTCGGTGTGCCCTGTACCATCATCAGCGACAGAGATGGCTGCCTCACTGGCCGTTTTGGTACACAATGATATGTTGTGGCCGTCGAAACCATCTATAAACGGCATTCCATCCTCAGAATGACAAGCAGACCGAGCGGACCAATCAGACGCTGGAACAACTCAATCGTACATCATGCAAACCATGCAGAACCGATTGGTTTGCCAAACTGCGGACAAACAAACTCACATAAAACTCCACTACTTCTACTCCAACTGGAGAAACCCCCTTCAAGGTGGTTTACTGTAAAGTTCCCACCACACCCGCTGGATTACATAGTCAAAGCAACATCTCCGCAGTCGACATCCACCGCAAGGAATTTACAAGCATTTGGGAGGAAACAAGACAGAAATTCTTGAAGACTCTAGCAGCTCTGAAGCGAGCAGCCGACCAATATTGCAGCAGTGACATGTTCAGCTCTGGCGATCACATCCAACTCAGCTCAGCAAACATCAAACTATGGGTACATGACTTTGTAAAACTCAAACCCCGATGGAGGGGACCGTTTGAGATTGAGAAAATGGAAACCCTTGTCCTTGCAAGACTTCGCCTACCTCACAGCAGGACGATCCACCCTGTATTTTACACCAGAAAACTCAAGCACTAACAGGATCCCACTGCGGATTTCCTTGGTATAAACATTGCACCTCCACCTCCAGTACAAGTGGACGGGGATACGGAGTATACGATTGAAGACATACTGGGACATCGATGCCGTGGAAAAATGACCGAGTATCTGGGCAAGTGGCATAGCTATGACGTCGTGCCAAACAGGTGGGAGTCCTACGAGGACCTCCATGACATTAATCATATGATCAACGGTTACTACCATTGTCACCGGCTTACGTTTACTAACACACTGGGACATCGAAGCTAAAGGAGAGGAATTTTTACGTCCCTGATGTAAACGAGTCCCAAATCCCTAAGAGTGGGAATTTCGTTCATTATATTTTTGGCCCACTCCGCATTGATCTCCTGGTTTTCATGTCGATTAGCCAAGGGAATCTTGGCCAACTGCCCCAACCTCTAGTGTTCCGTTCCAGAATTTTCCGACTACTCCAACCATTTAAAAAACGTCAGCAGAAGTGAACTATATTGATGTTTCATTACTGTTTGGTTGACGGCTTAACAACGCTATTATTTAATAAAGACGTGCCTCGATATTCGCAAAACCCCGTGACTTATTGGTGGAGCTTGTAGAATCTGCCACTCACTGCACACGTCGCTTAGCTCAAGCCCCAAGGACCCAACATATGCCTCATTATTGTTTGTGGCATTATATATATATGTGCTGGAATCACTTTAAACTTGTCATCAAAGTACACCTTCTACTTAATAGAAATAATCCATTTCTCCCAAATCATCATACAGTCTTTTGTCCCGGACCTCATCCTTGTGAACCACCTATGATCTGCTTGGCGTAACACATGGGGATGAGGTATGGGACAAAAGAAGACTTTATGATTTAGGAGAAATGTGTAATTTGTATGAAGAATTAAGTGCACTTAAATGACAAGTTTCCGGTGAGTCAAGCATATATATACAATTCCAAGAGCGAGAATAAGGAATATGTTGGGTCCTCGTTGCACGGTTTGAATGATCTGTGCAAGGTCCCTCTGAGAGTGGTTGATTGGCGAAGCTCCACCAAGATGCTGGGACACTTCAAGAATATCAAGGCACGAAGAAAAATTAAGCATGTTGGTTCTCACTTAGTTAAAGAACCAGCATCATCAAGAATTCGACCAAACAATATCGAAACTTCGATTTAGTTCAATGCACTTCTGTCGACCATTTTAGAATGTGGTCAAAGTTGTCAAAAACATCTGGGACAAAACGCCAGAGGTCGGGGAATTTGGCAAACTGCCCTCGGTTAAATTGCATAAAACTTTTTAAGTCGTCCCATGGTGGGCCATGAGTTTCATTATAGAAATACCCACTTACGAAGTTTAGGGATTAGTGTACATCAGGGACGTAACACTTCCCTCCCTTTAAGCCATGACGTCCAGTGGGTATTTCTGTTCTTGCATTCATGGTCCAAAATGCGATGCCTTGAGGATTTTTACTCCGATGTCCTGTTCCACAAGCCTCTCAAAACTTCCACCACATTCCAGAATGGTTGACATAAGGATCGTGAACCATATCGATGTTTTGATGTTGTTCAACTGACTTTTTTCATGATGCTAGACATCTACAAAAACACGCCTCGACATTCTCAAATCCCTCCAAATTCTCGAAAGATTTTCTTGAAGCAACCACTTACGACACGAGCTCATACACATCGCTCGGCTCGAGCACCGAGGACCCAACATGTGCCTCATTCTCATATGTTTCCACTCACTCGACACTTTTCATCAAATTACACTTGGTTTCTTAACAAAACTTATCCATTGTTCCCAAATCCTTGAACTTTCTTTTGCCTTGCACCTCATCTTTTTGAACCACCTACGTTCTGTTTGGCGTAACAGAAGCTAAGGCGGCGTTTAGAAAGTATCAGTTAGTACTAAAAGTGAGGGAACATGGATTAAAACCCATGCACACAGAATTCTCCATACAAATTCCACGTCTATGACCCCAAGATTAACAGCCCCATATCCACCAATTCACTATTTAGAGAGACCATATCCACATTTCAATAATATTTGTTTGGAAAAATGTGATGCAATCGCATTCTTGAAGTCCCATGCAACGGGCATCAAAGGACCGATGTCATCAATACCATATCCACATTACAACACATCGTTACAGCAACTGAAGCGTCTAGGCTAGGCTCGACTGGCTGGGGCATACAGGTCCTGACCACGTGGAGGCCCTAAGCTGAGGGCTAACATCATATAGTCCTCCGGCAGAGCAGGAGGTGGAATGCTGCCAAACAATTCAGCAGTTTTCCTCATCGTAGCTGCCTACCTGGTGGTGACATGAATTAGTGGTAGTGGCATCTTAGGTCGCCTTCGCACCATCAGTAGCTGCTGTCGCAGTAGCAGCTGCACCTGGCTATCTTCATTGCATCAGTTGTAGCTATGTGCCATAGCAGAAATTTCAACAACTGTGGCCAAAGCATCAGCAGACTCTACTACATTGGATCAACGTTTCGATAAGCAACAGAGGTAGAAAAAGCTGCAACAGAAATAGCCGCCACAACAGCAATAGTATCAGAGAAGTAGCAGTAGCAGGAGGGGTAGCAACAACAACACTAGTAGCAACAACAGCAGTGGAGGCGCCAATCCCATTGCTGCATTGCATCGTCATGTAGAAACCACAGTAGCAGCATCCACCATATTAGAAGCGACAGCTTTAGTAGAAGCTAAAATAGCAATAGTAGCATAGGAACAGCACCAGCAGCGTCAGTGTTAAGAACAAGGGATCTCAAGGGCCAACCAAGCAGCTGCGATGCCGCACATCCATGCCAGCTTTAGTTGCCGCTGCCACCCAAGCCCTTCATCCAATGGGAAGCTGCTCTAAAGCTTCTTGCCCTCCTCCAGCCCACCTTTTGACAGGCTTGTCAGTTGAGCTTGTTGACCAACAATCTTGTGCATTGACGAGCTCGTCGATCAACAAGCTCATCAATCGACCCCCTCCCCACCGTCAACAAGGATCAAGCTCATCCTTCCTATCCAAAAGAACGGTTGGGAGAGAGGCAGTGATCCTTGTCACCCGTCTCAACCCAGGATGAATTCAGAGTCTCGCACTCATTGCCACCTCCTTGTGGTGGTTTAATACTTTGCTTCAGTTTAATCTTTGTTTTATTCCATTTTCTTTCTTTCTTTTTCTCTAATCCCCTCCTGCACTTGGTCGAGACCCGGGCATTCCAGGAACTGTCCACGTGACTTGGGAGACCTTGCATCCGTTTTTCACCCTCCATCCTCTCTAGTTGAAACCCTCACACATGGGGTTCTGGCCCCGAGTAGTAGGAGACCACAACCATCATTTCCTTGATGAATCCGACACCCGATTGTGCTTCTGTGCTGGTCCCTTTGACGTTGGCTGTATCCCAGACTGAAGGATGGCCTCAACACATCATGTTTTGTGTGGGGCGACTTGTGAGCAACCAGGGATAAAAAGGTGTGTTTTTTACCCGAGGTTCTTTTAATATTGAAAATAGAGTTGGAGGACGTGTTCTCTGATATCCTCTCCTTCATTCTGCACCGAAGCCGGACGCGGACAATTACACCAACTTCAAACATGCTGACAAAACCATTGACAAAACTGCTCTACATGAGAAAAACATGGGCATAAGAACTCAAAAAGTGGATTAGTCAAGATGAAAGAGCAGGAATCCTTCCAACCCGTCTTTTCTTGATATGTTGCAACCACTCTTTTTGTACAAAACAATATGGGAGGATTTTTCATGTGCTTGGACAATCGGGAACCAAGCAAGTTGATGATCAAGGACCAGTCATTGCTACCACGAGTTGAGGTGCTGCACGGCTCGCTACTACATCAACATCAATCTCCAGTATGGCTACAAACAGATTGACATTGCATTGGATAATGTAGACAAGATGGTATTCCACACCCACTTTGGCCACTTTGAGTGCCTTGTAATGCCTTTTGGGTTCATCAGCACAATGTTCACTTTTGTAGCAATGATAACCAACGTCTTGAGGCCATCCTTGGATGGATTATTGGTCATGTACCTTGATGATGTCTTGGTGCATAGCTGAACTGCAAAGCGGCATGAGGAGCGTGCGAGGAAGTTGCTATCGATTTTGAGAAAAGAGATTTTCACTACAAAATCTTGTAGATGTGACCTTGCGATGGAAAAGGTTGAGTTCATGGGACACATGATAGGTGATGATTTGATTTGCATGGATCCACACAAGGTGTCGGCTCTACAAGAGTGGCCAAAGTTACAAAATGTGTATGATGTAGAAGTGATCCTTGTTTCTTGCAACGAATACTGTAGCTTTATGTTTGGATTTTTAGAATGTAGCCGCCAATCTCCAACCTTACTCACAAGGATCGCAAGTGGAATCGGGGTTTGGCAAATGAGAAACCTTTGAGAAAATCCAAAGGCCTTTGACCTCCATGCCAGCCTACATTTCGCCAATAGTGGTCGAGATTTTAAAATGGCAACATATGCATATTGTCATAAGTGCTATTACTACCGTAATGGACGGTACATTCACCAAGATTTCAAACCCTTGTCAGTGATTGCTAAATGAGCCAAAATTCCAGGAAAGTATTTTTTTATGTGGTCACCTGAAGTGCCTAGTTATTGAGGTGCGAATTGTCATATTCATCGACCGGATCAGCTTTGGTGTCAGCATGCAACGGGATCCCTTCATCACAACTTGAACATCCATGAAATTGGATGTTCAAAAGCAGGTCACGGAGTTCCCGCCTACTTGGCACGTGCACATAGCACAAGGAACCTAAGTGCAGGCGCGCATCTGGCGACTGAACTATTCCCTGCACAGAGATTTCTCTTGACAGTTATGTGCTCACCATCAAGTAGGATCACCCGAATTTCAAAGGTGATTCACCCAAGTGGCTAGTAATTTCTCTGAAAACGCATGGGCAAATGAAAATATGTATTTTTGTTGAATATGCTGTCCAGTACGGGTAGTAGTAGACATTGAGAATGGGTCTCAGCCGGTTGCCTACTACTAGCACAAGCTGCACCATCAAATAGGATACTTTCCTTTTGAATCTCTTTGCAGAGGGATACAAGTTCCACAGGGGATACAAGGATAAAGAAAATATTTTTTGAGGTACCGTATTGGCAACAATGAAGCACACAAAGGGTGGTGACTTTCGCAGTCTCTGTGCTTTTGTGGCTGATTCTGGAGGAGTACCATGACAGAGGTCCAAATGACCACTTATCTATGGACAAGACCTTGAAGACGATGGCTCACTTCCCTTGGTTGCCTACCATGTCATTTGAGGTGGCTAAATTCTGTCAGATTTTGACGTGTTCCGAAATCACCAAGCACAAAGGAAAGGGACAGTGGGTCTCTTATGATAACCTTAAAGATCCGTAGCAGGACTTCTCCGTGAGATTCATAATGGGCTTGCCTACGATAGCACTAGACCACACTGCAGCGTTGATGATGGTGGACCACATAAACAAGATGTTGCATTTCATCACATTGTGTGGCACGGCAAGCATAAAGGGAGCAACTTAGACTATTCCTCAAGCACAGTGGACTCCTCTGTGGTGTATCGCCGTCCGTTGTGAGAAACTTTGATCCATGATTCACAAGCAAGTATCTTCAAGAACTCATATGATGGAATGATAGCTCGGTAAAGGTCCTGATGAGCTTCCACCCACAAACAAACGGAAGGAAGGCTGAGCGGAGTAGATAAGCTAGACGCTAAAGCATCTCCGTGCCATATTGTATGATCCCAATGAGACATTGTAGGACGAGAGGCTGCCAGTCACTGAATGTTCCATACAACTTTGCCTTATTTGCCTCCACCAGCAAGATGTCCTTTTAGGTGATGAAAGGGGCATTCTCCACCACACCTCTCGTTTCACGTGTTTGCAAGCAGTCTTCCCGTGGTTGCATCTACTGTATGCTATTTAAAGTAGATTTAGATGTCAATCTTACAAGAATTGGGGAAGGACTAAGCAAAGCAAGAAATGAAAGCGGACTGCCAGCACAAGGATGTAGAAAACAAGGTCGGTAACCATGTGATTCTTCATAGCGCACATGTCAAGCTACATGATATCCGGTTGGACCAGCCAAAATTGCAATGACTTGATCCATTTGAGGTGCTCAAAATGCAGAAAACCGTGGTGGCACAGTTACTTCATACACCTTCTATAGCAATCCATCATGCGCTCCACACATCCAATCTCAGGCTCCACAATAAATTGGCTGAGCATTTCCCTGGCCACACCTGCAAGCCTCCTCCTCTGGTGGTCATCAAGGGTGGGCAGGAGTTTGTGGTGGTCATCCTTACCACCATGGCTTGTGGATTATAAAGGCTTTGATGTGGCCCAAAACTCACGGGATGTGCCTGTAAAATTAACATTGGTGATGTGGCTACAACTGTCCAGGAGTATGAAGAGTAAACTGCTATCAATTGTTCATATAGTGGAGAAATTGTAAGCCAAATGGCCCCAATGGTACCAGGGAGGACTTCAGGCTTTTTCAAGTTTGAGTATAAATGCTACACAGGTTCTAAATGAACTTACTGTTCAATAGACCCAAATTCAAAGCATTCACGTGCAACAACTATGGCAAGCCTGGGCACCAGGCGAGGGAGTCTAGAGTTCCCAAGGGTGGCAAGAATGATTGTGGGGGAAAGGGCAAGGAATAATCAACCAACTTGATGGATGAGAGCATTATTGTGACTACTACTGAGAAGATTGGCGTACATTTCAGGCCAATTGGATGAGTATCGAGAAAGGACAAGACCAAAAGAAGGCTATTGTGTGAGGTGACTATGATAGTGACTTAACATTGTGTTTTCTACAATTCTGAACCGGACCCGATGCATGGGAAGGGAGGAGTTTTGGGTCCAAAGATGGAACACTCCGTTTGAGCCTCCAAGGCCTGAAAGCTTCCCTGAAGGTTCTTCAAAATATTCCAAGGGTTTCTTGAAGGATAGTGACACTCGGCAGTCATAATGAATCACGCGCCATTTGGCGGCCAAAAACCTTGATCCTTGGAGACAGATCTTGTCACCTCCTTTACCCCAACCGGTGTCACCTTTGGCAAAATGTCACTTCCTCAGTTCTTGATGAATTTTTCCCACCACGTCTACCACCTTGTCCTCCACCGTAATTGCTTCCATTGCCACTTTCACTAGGGGAAGAGTTCCTGCCACTGTGACCATCATAGCAAGCGGCATAAGCAAAAATTCTGGCCTTACTGCCACTAAGATGCAAAGCCTTGTGGCGCATGTTCTCGGAAACCACCTCAAACGTTAACTCATTCTCCTTCCAACCACCCAAGACACTGATAATAGTACCCCAGTCTTCAAGTAGTACCATGAGGAGGATCATGGCATACATGTTGGTGTTGATCTTCCAGTTCATCAAGGTTACTTATTGCAGTAGTCCTCCAAATTGCAACTCGATATCCAGAATCGAATCTCACTTGCTCACTATCGTCCCAATCATTTTTTGAAGAATAAAGAGACAGGTGCCACAACCATCAATTCGAGCAGCCTCACAAGCTTTTTATAGACCTGTGAAGCAAGTGTGATGCCTTGGAGATGCACGTGGTGTGATACGTGCACCAATGGTACTAGGGTTGCCAAGGCAATGCCATGTTTTGCCTTCTATATCACATGTTTAGAGTCCGTATGTACCAATGAAAATTCCTCTCCAAGGAACATATTTCAAGTAACCAAACACATTCATGAAAATTTCAGGTTGTTATATCCTCAATGAAAATCATATCCCCATTTACTTTGACATTATACCCTTTGCCTGCTCAAGATTCTTGGTGACAAGAGCAAGTCGCTACAATTTCAATCATTATTTCTATTATCCTGATATGTTGCCTTCTTGTTACCGTGCTTTGCTGAGGACAACGTAGGCTCATGTAAGCTGCTTTTTGCTACCAGTTCTACAAGGTGCAGATATGTTGCTTACCCTTCCAACCATTCATCATCTGTAAAGAGAGAGGAACACACTCCAATAAACTCATGGTCGTGCCTTCACAGGCACAGCTTGTCATCGTTGGACCCCAATAATTACACCTTCAAGGGCATGGCTTGTATTTACCCCTCTATTTCTAAGTGCAGAAAGCCACCATTGTTACCGATGGAGAAGATGGAGAAGATGGAACTGATGGAGCTCATGGAGCTAATGTATGACTGCAAAACAAAGAGGATGGGAGCATGAACGGAAGTGTGCGTTTTAACTGGTCAGTGTGGGTACATAACCCTTTCTAAATCGGCCTGAGACAATGGACTAGAGACGAGGCTGTGTAATTGCACTTGTCATCCGCTCCTAGTAGGTCGCCCAAGAGGAGATATCGCCCTTCGAATCATGGTTCTACAAAATAGTCCCTATGAATCGCTTCCTTGTAATTGTGCCCTAAGTACGTGGTCACTTTCGGACGAGGAGCTAAACCCTTGGGCTTAGATCAACTACCCTACTGGTCTCTATTTTTATCATTTCAAATTTTCTATTTACGTGTTCTTTACTTTCGGCCATGGTTCTGGGTCATACGGTTATTCAGGTGGGCCTTCAAACTTTTTCGAACGAGAAAGTCCCGACTTTCGACGTCGGAATTGTTTGTTACTACCACTACAGGTGGTGGCGTCGATCAGGGAAAGTCAGACAAGATGACTTTCCATTTCTTGTGGAAATCCGCCACGTCGGATGGACATGTTGCTCATGATGACCTCTTGGTTCCTGTCTGCAAGCCAGAAGTTGACCATTTTTCTAAAAAAATATTTATATCACGAGATTGAACTCACATTCAGAGACATGGAGAGAAAAACACCCGGTGTAACGAGGTGCCCTCCTTTTTCTGGCATATTCGGGGCCTCACCCAGGATTTAGGGGCATCCGGACCATTTTCCGATTTTCGGAAATCCAGGTTGCGGTCGAGCTCACCTCCGCTCGACCGTCGATGCGAGGAGGAGGAGGAGGAGCGAGCGCGCGAACAAGCGCCGGCGTGGAGTTCACGCCGGCGCTAAGGCCCCGTTTCGCGTGAACCCCCACGCGGCGTTCCGAACACGCCACGCGGGGGTGGCTTCCCCCCTCTCGACGGGTAGCGTAACGGCGACGCTACCCGCCGAGGGGATGTTTCGACGGTCGGCCCCGACAACGCGTGCGGTCAACGGCGACAGCAATTCCGGTGACTGCGACCGTGGGACGGTCGCAGTACCATCGGTGGCGTGCGCAACAGGGCGACCGCACCCACCACCGCGAGCCATACGAGACTAACGCGACGACTCGCCGAGAGACAAGATCGACCGTCGATCTCGACGATCGACGGCCGGGGACTTCTCGCACAAGGCACTAGGTGCAAGTAGGGCACCGAGTTCAGGTGCAAGTAGGACACCTAGTACAGGTGCAAGTAGCTTGTTGTAGCAAGCTAGGACAGCAGTAGGCTGAGGCCTGGGCTAGCCAGCCGGACAGTATAAATACCCTGTACTCAGTTCAATCTGATTAACCTGTGTTTTCCAGCTCTGGTTTCCAGACATCTCCAAGTCTATCTTTCCGCTGCGACTGTGCTCTCCACACACAAAGATGTGAGAGTGTGTGCTCTCCAGAGAGCACACACTCTCACATCTGGTATCAGAGCCAGAGCCACGCGTTGGGCGGAAGCGCTGTCGGAGCTCAGCCAAATTCAAGAAGCGAAGGCACGGACTATGCCGGACAACGTCAAGGCTGATCGAGAGGGAGATTGTTGGACCAGACTTCGAAGCCAACGTACGAGCCAACCTCTGGAAAATTTTTCTACATTTACAGAGCGTCCAGACGGCCTACTGTGCGCACGCAGGAGATGACGGGTGACTCCTACACACTTCGAAGACGCTAGATTTTTGCCCGGGACTGCCGAATTGCTGCCGGAAATTTTTTGATTGCTGCCGAAACGCTGCCAAATTTTTTCAAAGGATCTCCAACGGCTAAGAGTCATCAAGAGCCATGGAGCAGGCCCTTCAGCAGATCGTAGAGCAGCTGGGAGCCCTCAAGCTGGAAAACGAGCGGCTCAATCGGCAGATGGCTGACCTGCGAGACGGGACTGGCGCAGGGCTGGTTGGGGCGGCCCGGTCAAGGAGTTCGCCGAGACCAAAGCCAAAGGCTCCGAAAGCGTTCAATCCCTCTGTCAAGGGAGCGAGCGTACGGACCTGGTTGTTTGCGATGAACAGCTACTTTGGGACTCTAGGTCATCATCCAGAGGACGATGCTGTGCGTGTGTCATTCGCGGTGACACTGATACGCGGAGCAGCATTGGAGTGGTGGAGGCAGCTGAATATGCTGGCCACTCGAGGTGGAGGTGGGAACGCAGCTGTGCAACATGCCGTGTTGTGGCAGCCAGGCGCGGTGCAAGCTGAAGCGCGCGTGCCGACGACATGGGAGCAGTTCGAGCAAGCCATCAGAGATCGATTTGATCTCGTTAACGCCTCGATGGTCGCACGCAACAAGCTGAAGCAGCTGAAGCAGATCGGCTCGGTGCAGGAGTACACACGTCGTTTCTTGGCGTTGTGCTCGGAGATCGACGACATGAGCGAGCCGGAGATGGCAGACAAGTACCATGACGGCTTGAAGGCAGAAATTCAGCGTACGCTAGCACTTAGTGGAATCACGGAGTTTCAGGCAATGGTGGCCACTGCTGAGTGCGTTGACGCGCTACGCTACCATCGAGGGGGTTTCTGTGAGAAGCAGGAAAATTTTCAGCGTCGAGCACCGCACCAACCAGCTAACCCCATGGAAATCAACGTAGTGCAAGGAGGCCAGCAGCAGAGTAAGCCACGTGGTGGGAACTGCTGGATCTGCGGGAAGCCTGGGCACCACAAGAAGGACTGCAAGAAGAAGCAACAGGGAAACGGCAACTAGCAGTGAGTGGCGGACGGTCATCTGCTGGGAAAGCTTCGTCCGCATCAGCAAACACCAGCCCCGAAAGTCCTTCGACAACTAGGGAGCTGCCGAGTGTATTTTTGCGGAGCGAAGGAAGCGGGAGCGTTCCGGGGATCCTCCTGAAAGCCAAAATTTTATCGGCTGGTTCTGCGGACGGCGAGGGGCGCCAGACTCACCGACAGATTAAAGCATTACTGGATTGCGGCGCGTCACACTCATTCTTCAGCGACGAGCTTGCAAAGAGGTTGGGGCTTGCACGGCTACCTGGGAAGCCAACTACGACCAAGTTGGTGCAAGGGGAGCTGGAATGCGGACTGCCTCTGAAGCCTCAAAGGGTCCGTCTGGGCAAGCTCTCGTGCGAGGTGAACTTTCGCACGTGCCCGATGGACGCTTACGACACCATTTTGGGGCGTGACTGGCTATACCGGTGGAATCCTGCTGTGGATTGGGTGCGCAACCAAGTGAAAGTGAAGAAATGCGGAGAGCAAATTGTTTTGCCATTGTGGGCTGAGGAGAAGGACTCCAAGGCAGGTAAGGTGCCGCAGTTGAGTTACGTGCAGCTGAAGCGCTGTCAACGCAAGGGGGATCAAGTGTACCTTGTGTGGGTGCGACAAAAGGCAGCATCTGAAGAGGTGGAAGTGCTGGCAGTGGAGACAAAGCAACAAGAGGGAGAGAAGCAGAAAGCACCAGTTGCAGAGCTGTCGGAAGGCATCAAGGGAGTGTTGGACAACTAGAATGACGTGTTTCCTGCTGAGCTGCCAAAGGGTTTACCACCGAAGCGAGACACCGACCATGAAATTGAGCTTGTTCCTGGAGCAACTCCAACGGTGCGGGCTGCTTATCGCATGAGCGATAATGAGCTCGATGAGCTGAAAAAGTAGTTGGAGGAGCTGACAGAGCAGGGGTTCATCAGACCGTCGGTGTCACTTTACGCTGCACCGGTCCTCTTTGTGAAGAAAAGGACAGGGGAGCTGCGGATGTGCATGGACTATCGCGCACTGAACAACGTAACGATCAAGAACTGGTACCTGCTACCAAGGGTCAAGGAGGTGTTTGACCAGCTGAGGGGAGCGCAGTTCTTCAGCAAGATTGACTTGCGCTCGGGGTACCATCAGATCCAGATTGCGGAGCAGGATGTGGAGAAGACGGCATTTCGGACGCGGTACGGCCATTTCGAGTACCTCGTGATGCCGTTTGGATTGACCAATGCTCCTGCAACGTTCATGAGCCTCATGAACAGGATCTTCCACCCTCACTTGGACCAGTTCGTGGTGGTGTTCCTCGACGACATCCTCATCTACTCCCGAAATCTGGAAGAGCATCAGCAACACCTTCGGCAGGTGCTGGACATTCTTCGGAAAGAGAAGTTGTTTGCGAAGCTCTCCAAGTGCGAGTTCGAGAAAAGGGAGGTGGAGTTCCTTGGGCACATCGTGAGCGGCAAGGGTCTCCGCATGGACCCAAAAGAGGTGGAAGCAGTGAAGCAGTGGCCGACACCAAAGTGCGTGCGTGACATCCAGGTGTTTCTTGGGGTTGTCAACTACTACCGGAGATTCATCCGGGGGTACGCAGGAAAGGGTGCGCCGCTGACTCAGCTGCTGAGGAAGGATCACCAGTGGGAATGGGGCGATCAGGAGCAGAAGAGCTTCGAGGAGCTCAAGGGTGCAATGTGTGACGCTCCGGTGCTCGTGCATCCGGATTCATCCAAGGAGTACGTCATGGCGACGGACGCAAGCGACTATGCCATTGGGGCGGTGCTGATGCAGGATCACGGAAAGGGGCCGCAACCGATTGCGTACGCGTCTCACAAGTTGCGAGGTGCGGAGCTGAACTACGCAATCCATGAAAAGGAGATGGTGGCGGTGATCCATGCGTTCAAGCACTGGAGGTGCTGTTAAAAAGTGCCCCTGCCATGGTTGCCGTTTGCCGTTTTCCTGGTCCGACCACTAGAGAGTAGTTGGATCTCCAATCTGATTGCAGATTTGGACTCCTTGGATTTTGCCATGCAATTTCGAGCTTTCAGTTGCTCGATTTGGTTGAGAATTCAGAAAGTTAGCCCTACCCAAAGTTTGGGTGGTGAGGCGGGTGGAATCTGGTACCCGTCCGGGGTGACGAAATACTCCACCGCCGGTGGTCCGTGTTCAGCTCCAACTGGCTCCATAGACCCCAAGGCCCTAGAGGAAGCAACCAGGGAGGTCCCCTGGACCAGGTCGAGCCGCCCTTTGACTTGTCAATGAAAGAAAGGCGCTTCGAGCCGTCGTCGGCTCGTGTCGGAGACGACTCACGTCGGCGGCAGCCAAAGGCGGCTCCACCAAGGGTTGCCTGGATGGGCGTAGCAGGGGCTATACTGCTCCGTTTTGGGCGTGCTTGGATGCGTTGGAAAGCTCAGATCACAGGCTATAAGAATCTGATGTATCTCACCAAAAGAACGAACCATTAATGATTCGCAGCCCTTCTCAGTTTCCGCAATCTGTATTCTGCCAGAATTCTGCACTTGGTGTTGTGGCGACCCAAAGCACACACCTCCCTTGGAAGTCTCTTTGCACTAAGAAGCCGTGCACACTTAGGCTGTTCAGGACACGCCAGGACAAGCATTCCTGACAAAGGGTTATGGGCCCACAGCTCTGACCTGCCTACCAAGACGTTCACGGCTTCCGCAACGCACGGGAGTGTCGCTTCGGGCGACGTCGCCGTCGCACTCTGAGACTGTCCTTCGCAGAAGTTCAACATGGCGCAGAAGCCGGAGTCCTCGCCCATCCAAAATTACATGGGCGGCCCTGGATTTGGGCTTTGGCGGTGGCATTTTGAGATCTACCTCGCGCACAAAGGACTGCTGGAGCTTATGAAGGGCACGGAGGTTCAAGATGCGAGCGCAACGGACGAGGAGAAGAAGGCCTTCACGAAGAAGAACACGGAGGCGCTGATGCTCCTTTTGTCGGCGCTGCATGAATCTCAGTGGGGCTATATCCATGGCTGCGAGCTGGCAGCCGACACGTGGAAGAAGCTCTGCTCCATTCACCAATCAACATCCCTAGCAAACAAGATCTTCGCAATGAAGCGACTCTTGACGGTGAGGATCGAGGAGGGTGAGGATGTCATTTCTGCCATGCAGCAGATCGAGTCTCTTGCCTCACAATACAATGATGTGGGGTGGAAGATTGACACGAAGATGCAGGCGATGGCGCTCCTCATGGCTCTACCCGAAAGTTGGAGCCCTCTCATCACCGTGCTAGGAGGTTGGGAGGAGAATAAAATCACCTACGGCGCAGTCACCGAGTACATCCGCAACGAGGTGCACCGTCGGAGCGGTGGCGAGACCTCATCATCCTCAACTGCCCTGGTCACCAAAACGCAGGGTGGCAGCAGCAGCGGCAAGCGAGGTGGCGGTAAGGGCGGCGGCAAGAAGGGCGCCAAGAGGGGTGCATGCCATAACTGTGGCAAGGAAGGCCATTGGGCCAAGGAGTGCCCGGAGGAGGCGCAGTCCGGCGGCAAGGGCGCCAAAGGCAAAAAGGCGCTCCTCAACGGCACGAGGAACCACGACCTGAAGGGGGCCAACCGGCGGTGCCTCGACTCAGGTGCGGAGGAGCATACCCAAGTCGAGAAGGTGGGGTTCATCAACTACACCAAGTCTGCAAAGTCCATGGTGACCGCCAA
>SZWC01007226.1:68362-108568 GCA_023375785.1 Penium margaritaceum | reverse complement strand
TTTTTGGTTTTTAAGATGGTCCAGGCAGAAAATCCCTCCCACCGGGCTCCCGGGCTCTGCGGACTCCAAATCCAAAAGCACGGCCCGAAGGTATTGTTCGTGTGTCGTCGGTTTGTGGATTCTTAGACGTATTCCGTCGACAAAGAGCACTTTTTCGACACGGGAAATGAAAGCCGATTGAAGGATTCGTGAAGGGAAAGTCGACGGGATCGGTTTACGATATATTGAATGGACGGTCCAGAAGGTGCCCAATGAAAACTTTTTTCCCTCTGCAAATCGGTCAGAAAGTTATCAGCATGTTTGCCTAAGATTGGGCTGAAATGTGAGGAAGGGTCAGACTGAAGTTGGAAGGGCTTGTGCTGAGCCTGACGTCTCACCAGACCTGAAATCGTGATGTGTAACAACTTCGACATACTCAGAGCAACCTATGCCGTAGCTAAAATCGTGTTCGTAGGCTCCTGTTCCTTGCCTCACCGGGCTCGGTGGCCCAAACAATGGTATGAGTAAGTAGGAATAGGCCCTTTTACAAAGGTTCTCACGAGGCTGAGCTGGTTTGACAATTGGCGCCTTCTTTGTCGTTTAGCGGTAGATATGACGTGGAATCCTGTTGCGTCACCTGCCTCCAACCGATCACATGCCACGCCACCAACGCGATGATGTCTACAGTGGAAAAGGAAATGACTGACGGCAGCACGGCCAGCCTTGGGGTGCGCCTGGTTGTCGCTGAAATCGTTCGTTTGTTGAGGATCGATTTTGTGCGGCTGTTTTGTTGGGTTGGGGTAGTGGGCCTGCGAAATTCACACGTGTATACACTCATTTTTTAAAATTCGGTTGATTTTTCGTTAGTTTTTGCTAAATTATCGACAACTTGTCCAACAAATGTTCGCACGATGTAGGCATACCCTAACTGCTGCATCGCATGTTGCTTTTGCGACTTCAATTTTACGGTCGCCATCTTCGTGTCCATCGGATCGAGTGAGAAGCGAGTGCCATGTCCGTATGGACTTCTACGCGGCATGTCCATTGCATCCTTGCAGATGCCGAAACATCCTCGTCGCCCAACGACTCCCCCGCCNCAATCTCTTCGCGATTGTTGGGTTGCTCTCGCTGAAAACCATTGCCCTCAACGAAAACGTTCGCCACTTCGCGACGCTCGCCTACGATTCCGATCCTTCTCGCAACTGACGAGTTTTGGTTCAGTCGAAGAACAAACTCAAGGGTTCGACGTCTAGTTCAACTTCACGGTGGGATCGAAATCGAAAACTTTAAGACCGAACATGAAAACCCAACAAACTTAGGTCCGAAGGTGGACTGTAACTTCCGATTCTGTTGAAATCGCTAGTTGGGAGCGCCCAACTAACGATTTCAGCGACAACCAGGCGCACCCTTGGAAGGAAAAGTGATGCCTGCCTTTTCAGGTGGTCCTTTCGGCATTGCCGATTGGAAATATCAAAGACCGGCAAGGTTCGACACGTTCTGAGATATCACCGAGACTTCCGTGGGTCCCAGCCGTTTCGCGTATCACCACAAACTCGAGTTTGACCGCAGTACTTTTCGCACCTTCACGTTGGAGCTGCTTTGACGCCGATCGCCAAACGAGGCTGCATGTGAAGAGATTCGCATTTTCCAATTGAATCGCGCAGTCGCTACAACTTCCTCGTCATCAGCACGTGCGAGCATGTCAGCACAGCTTTGGCGACAAGACCGAGGGTAACGAATGCCGAGGGAGCGTGGACGATTGAGGAAGGCAGGGACGGCATGACAGCGGTGTGCGAGCTCCTCCCATCCGCAGGGATCGCAATCGCCATCGATGATAAATCGCGGGAAAGATGACTGCCTTCGTGGCAAAATATGGCGCTGGGAATGAACGGCAGGCGTTTACAGGGTGGTCTCACACCGGTTCGAAGCAACTCCGCCACGTAGCCGCACGTGCTCGCCACGTCTACAAATTCCACATGGCGGACAGTGAAGGTATTGCTAGCTAGGTGCCCTCACACCGGACGGCCTAGCAACTGCACCAAGCGAGAGTTGGCGACGGTCGGCGTTTCTGTGCGCGACAGCACTTTTTCCCCAGTTTTCGCGAGTCCGGCATGCACGAAAGTCCGTCTGGTTACCTCGCTATGTGAGCGACGTCGGTACCAGGGCGGAGCGACTCGGGAGTTGCTGCCGAGTTGCTACAGCTCCAAGGCTGTAGCAACCCCGAGCAACTCCGGGTCGCCTCGCCAAAGGTTCGCGGGCCTCTTCGCGGTCAGCGACGACTTGAGCTGGAGTTGAGCTCGGGTCGCCCCCCTGACGTGGCAGGGGGGGGTTGAGTTGCTACGGTGTGAGAGCACCCACAGTAGCGCAAGAGAATCGTCCTTGCGAAGCGACAATCTCTAGGATGTTGAACACATAGCAATAATTTATCCCCTCGCAACGGAATGAGTGAGGGCAACCTTCTGAAAGACCATCCGGCAGGCAGAACCACACCCCACGGATCAAGCTGAATCACGCTCGTGGACAAACTCTGCATTTTAGTATATTTAATATCATTAAATTTAAATTTAATTAAAATATTTTCAATGATTATACTCTGATGAATATCTTTAATCATTCTCATAAATCCCATATGATGGTTGGCTCTCACATCAAGAATCCCGAATCCAACCAATACTCAAAAGGGCATCATTTTTCCTAAAATTGTGAAAACAAAATAAAACATCCACATTAAAAAATAAATCGGAACTCAACAAGACACATTTCAACCCCAAACGGAATTGTATGCGGTAATCTATCTGACCGAGTCACAAAATTGATAATGAAAGCCTACATCCTTGATCCTAAAAAGTTATTTTTCCCTCCAATATGCACAGTGGATTTCTCCGTGATACATGTATTGGGGGAGACGGAAGTTCGGAGATCGTTTCTTTGTGAGATTCTCTTTCGAGGTATAAGAATCAATGCATTACCAGATGCAGAGTCATATGATTGACGCAAAGCTTCCAAACTTGCTGAAACATGGTGAGAAAAAAAATAACATTCTCGCTAGATCCTCTGAGGGAACATCCCATCTTGGTCACTTGTGATGGTGCAAGGGAATTCGTGTTGTTTGATGGGGTTTTTCAAGCAATGTGTTCATGATGGTGGTGGTATGAACTTCCGATATCTTGGAAAATTATTCAAACATTAACATCGTGTCAAGCCCCTTTCGGTGTAACAAATGGACCCCATCTGAATCCCATATGGATGTCTAATCATGTCCCGTTGAGTATTGATGAATGTCGGAGCAAATCCGAGGTGTCTTTGATTGCTCTACGAGGAAACAAAGTTACTTCGCGATTTCATCGTGCATTTTTCCTCCTTTGAGTGTCAATTTGGGGTAGTAACCTATTGTTTTCTGTGCATGTAAGACATGCAAGTGACCTCTTGATTCCGCCCACAACCACATACCATCACTATGTGTGACTAAACTGTTGTAAAGCTCAATGTGCACACGTGGTGGACTGATTATCCCAACCGTCACTACCGGGTGCAAGATTGGCGCTAGCTCCATCATGGTCTAATGATGTAACAACTCTGGGTTGTTTTGCGACTAACTACATAACCAATACGTAGGCCAAAATAGTTTTCACGTGAAAAGGAGCGAATGGTCGTCTCAGCCATTTTTGCTGAAACGATCTGTGCCACAACCAGACGTATTCAACGTAGGGCATTTTTGCATCCACCGTAAAACCCTATCGTTTCACTTGGCACGGGAACGTGGGAATAGGAACCTAGCGGCCAACTAAATGGGAGGATGAGTTACGCAATGGATCTTCCATCGCGACACTTCTGTTGCCTTAAATCCGACCTACGGATCGAATCCGGGCTAGAGGCGAACTCCACTCTAGACCGAGATTATTTCTCGGACCTCTGCTTGTCGAGACACCGGTCTTGCGCCCCCGAAACCAGGGAACTTAAAATTAAATGCCATTCTTTATCCTAAAATGGCTCGTACACTACATTCCTCCCCGTCTGCTTCGAACCATCCCGGTTCCTCTTGGCCAACGTAGGTTTGATCATTGCGTACTTTGTGATGCAGACCATGCAACAAGGAGCGCAAACAACATCACATGTGTGAACTCTATTCATCCGCAACATGGTTGCGTCACGTTCATGCACACTCAACCACACACTTGTGGTCCTTGTGATTATGGTCATTTGCATACATCAGATGTTCACCGCATCATCCCTGACCAATATGTGACATGTACAATCCCTGTACGTTCTTCTCAAGTGTTGGCGATTCTTCACGAAATAATCATCACACGTGTGTATCGGTGGCATGGTCGATGCCCTTTGGGACGTACATTTAGGACTGTTAATCGAGATCAAGACGAGACGTCTTGATCTCAAACTCTTTTATTAATTCGGTACGAGATGTCTCATCTGTGGTACACGAGACGAGAGAATCTTGGTCTTGTACGATTTTTTTTTTGTTTCGCTCGTCTCAACGTAGTCTCGATTCCGCTCACATTCGAGGTGATATTCCATGTTGCAATATTGCGTGGGGTGAGCGGAACGACAAATCGAGATGCTTGAACCCATCCACTTCGCGACGATTTCATCCTGACTGCGAGCAACGTTTTTTAAAACAACTGGAGTCAACATCACTTTAAAGGAAAATGCCCCTGTCAAAAAGTCAAACCCTTTGTCACGCAGCCACCTCGCCTGACAACTGCAGGTCTGGACCACTGGGCATGAAACATCTCCATGACCAACTGGCTGGTTGCACGTGCTGGCGTTCGGCACAGGAAACTAGCCTACGTGGAGCGGAGAATAATCATACCGAGAGTGAATCGACTGTTGTATGCGTTGTAGCCCAAGCTGTCCATGCACTTAACGTCGAGCAATGGTGACAATTATGGTGGTTTGTTTTTTGAAAAGGTACGTACTCCAATTTCATTTTGGATGTCCTTGCTGACTCTTCACGGCCGTTTTTACGCAATGTGTCGCACACTATATGTGCCCGCTTTCTGTGCTGACATATCCAATGCACGATTGGCTGTTATAGCTTTGGCACACGTGGCAGGGTCACTGAAAAAACTGCGAGAACTATAATGCAACGTGCAATTTTTGTCCCGATCTCGCGCTACACGTGACGTTTCTCCGTCTCGGCTCGTCTCGCACGAGACAGATCAATGTTGTCTCGCGTTTTGCGGTACGAGACAATGAGACAGGGAAGAATCGGGACAAGCGAGATCAGTACCGGTCTCGATCTCGATTTAACACCATTACGTACATTATGAACAATGTATTGCCAGCTTGAAAGAGGGTCAATAGAATGATTTTTTTCCGCGTGGTACGTGTTCAACAAACTGTTGCGGTGACGCCCCCCCTACAAGGAGCGTTGCGGCCAATTATCCGGGTGTCTTTGCGAAAACTGTCTTGGTCCATACAACACTTCCCATGTCATTTGGACATGATCTTTTCAAAGGGGTTGTCACTGTTGTGGTACCTCCCCGCAACATTGTCAATACGTGCAAATCCAAGTTCCGGACATCAGTCATCTCGGTTTGCAACCACGTGTTCATGACAAAGCGTAGGTCTACCAGACCTCTTTCAGCACCCGTGGATTGGTTGTTGAGCACACTTAATTTGTCTTCAAAATACTACACTAATATTTGAAGGATGCAACATTGGTCGTTTAGCACGGGCAATTGTCGTCAACGATCGTCATTAGACACATCAATCCTTTGACCTAGATGATATTGGTTTCAACCATCATCCCCTCATTTATGTGTGAAATGGGTACCAAAGGCCGTCGCTCACGTCTCTGTCAAAAGCATGTTGCCTTTAACTAGGTTAGCTGAGATAAAAGATCTCAATAACCATGGATTATGTCCACAAACGAAACATCCATCGCATGATAATCACCAAACAGGTATACCACGATCACAATTATTGTGTTACAGGTTGGGAGAACATCCTTTGCGTGTCAATTCAGTGTGATTGTGATTGAACACTTCCGAACCACATCATCCTCGAATGACCAGTTTCAAAATCTGTTGTGTTTATGTAACCACATCCAAAGATTCCATTCGGGAACTCGTCAATTGATTGTGTTTGCTAGGTTGCAACAATCCGCGTTGCTCCACAATCTTTGTTTCTGTAAACTTGGCACTTCCACTCAATAGATTATTACTCATATGTATTATTGGACGCACTTGTAGAGGGTATCGCCCTCATCGAAGACATGTGACAAGCCACCACCATTGTAAATACTACCAAAGTAACATCCAAAAACAAGATATACTTGCATTCGGCAATGTACATGAACTGAACCATCCCTGAAACCAAGAGACTTCAGTCGTTTCACCATGACCTTCCTGGCCAACGAAGCATGGTTCGACTACACCGTAGTCATTCAGATCTCAAGTCGCAGATTGGTTTTGTTCCAAAGAATCAGATGTTGGATTTAGTTTGCACATTGATGTCGCATAGACGGTACTACACCATGTATTTGGCATGATCGGAATCCATCTACATGATTTTTTAAGGGACCGACGTACACAAACAGTGTGCCGTGTCACGATACTCTTAAGTTTGAGACTTCTTCATAATGACATCTCGTTCTGTTTGTCGATCGGACCACCGAGATGTGGGTGCTAACACGTCTCCATGGTCATAAACTTTTGATGCAAGCCTAGACCTTGACGTACTCCCAACTATATCGTAGTTGGGTTGTAAGAATCCATGAGATCGTCACAGTACTCTGGAGTACCATTAGTACTATGGAGTACCATTAGTGTTGCTCGTTTGCTCTAAAATGGATTTTCACCAAACTGTGGATGAACTCATGTCACCGACACCGGTTCATGCACTTTTGCCTATCAATGTCCATGACATGTTCACTCGCCGAGTGATGATAGGTTGAAGGTGCCACCTTCACATTTGCTCACTTTCGAAATTGGGTCAATCTCTTCATATGCCACAAGTGACTCTTGCGATCTTCGACCACCGCACTATGGCGTCTTGAAAATTTGAGGATCCATAGAAGATTTCGCCCCTCTCTTGCGCGTCTACAACTCCCATTGACAATCATCCTTGTCTTTTGAACAAGATCGTGGGTACACTCATGTACCTTTTTATCGCGGTTCTTTTCAGGTATAACGATTTGTATCCATCACTCACCAAGTGATCGGATGTCAATGATTTTGACATCTAGTATTTATTCAAGGGTATCATCCTAGACACGTTCAATGACAAACCGGTGCTTGTATTGCCTGTGACTAGTGATGCTCGTAACCTTTGAAATGTATGATGCATCTAGTACACAATGTGTACATGTAGCATGATGTCAGTTCTCTAGGATTAAAGTCAGCGTGCCAACACACCAGGTCTGATTAATATCTTATATCAAAGTCATGAAACAGGCTTAGTCATAGAAGGATCACATTTGCCTTTGACCAGTGTAGCGCAATGGGATGTGCGACTGCTTGTAAATTCACCCTGCATCTACCAAACCACCTGTTTGATGAAATGTTTCTACCATATTTATCCAAAACATTAGCTGATATTGCGAGCTTCATCAAATGTAACATAACCGGTGTGACCATTCGTGCATCCAACTTATCCATAACTTAATATCGTAATCGACGCACTAATAGTTGGTGGATAAAGTCCATGTGCATGTCCTGCACGTTTCCTATGCATACGGCAAACCCAATTTCACGTGGCTGAAGTACAGTGCCATAAATCGCATACCATGACCCATTGAAAAGTGGCTTGTCTCTGACACCTCTTGCGGTCATGGAAACCATGCATGTCTTGGAAGTGGTGCTCAACCGATTGAGCTCTTGTAGCACGGTCAATCCATGGATATGGAGGAGTTATTCCACACGTAGCATGGTCTAGCTTTGAGGAAATTGTTCTCGTCACACGTGATTTATTTGTTAAATCTTACTCGTACTTCTTTCGGAATTATCTATCTATGCTGCTATCGACAAGGTAAAGTTTTTAACTTCAAATGGTCGTGACTGTCGGTGAGGACCGAGATTACTCTATTTCATTTACACCAGTTAGGCATACGTCTCATTCCCATAGTTGTCTCTAATTGATTTTCCATGATTGTCGGTTCTCTGTTTGACGAGTTTCATAGTATGACCATCCTTGACTTCCTCGAGGTGCCTCACACATGTCTGACGACGTACTTCCGGCGCTTCAAGTGACGTGCTCGACGCACGAACATGAAGAACCACTTCGCGCATAGATCGTATGGTTTCATTTGGCTAGCTCTTTGTAGTGGATGTAATGGGGTGTGATCACCATCCATGTTATGGATACAATCGACATCTTATAACATGTGTTGTACCATCAACACTAGCATAGCTAGTCCAACCAGAACTCAGAGTCGTAGTGCATTCGACATTCGTACTAGTGGTGCATTTGGCATTCATGAAAAAAGTACAGCCCGTAGCTTTTGTCAATCGTGCAATCGGTGTTCATGACAACATTGCATCCAGTACTCACGTAATCCTTTTAATCAAAGCACCTGTCGGCCATGCATACAACATCATGGCAACTGTGCGTTCGGCACTTGCGTGAATGCTACGATTGCAGTTTCCATGTTGGTCATATTCCAGGTGCAACTGGCACTTGTCAATTGACCATTGTGCGTGGATTTCCACAATAGCGTGTGTGTTGAGTGCGATCAGGAATCACATTCTTGTTTTATCAAAATCAACTAAAAATGACGTACCCAACATCCTTGGTGCAATTGACATCGACATGGATACATAATTGGCATTTGGTTTGGTCGTACCTCCATAGACCATAAACAGTGCGTTTGGCACTAGCATCGCGGATGCTTTTGGCATCCGTGATTAAAGTGCAACTGGCACTTTTCAATGGTGTGTGTTTGACACCGTCGAATTTTCTACAACCAGCACTTGTGTTGCTGTTCGTAGTGATATTGACACTTATGTCAATGACTTGGTCGACGCCCTTATAACCGTGCCATCAACACTCGTGCAGTCCGTATGTTTCACATTGTTGCGACAAGTGGGTGAGTCATGAAATGGTCATAGCACAAACAATGCCTTTATTGATTCTTCTGGAATTTAGAATTCACCTTGATGTATGTGACTGTTGTGGTTTTGTAACCCAGTTTACGCAGTATTGGCTCTTTTGCACAAAAACAATCTGCTTAACACACGTACGATCCACGTTGAGCCGTGTCGTGACTTTGGAAGGTCAGCCATTCCGGTTTTTCTCACAAACACTTTAAACTTTGAGGTAAATCCACAAGTATTCAAGCAATGTGGGTGCTATGTTTCTCGTATTTAAACGCTCCCAAGTGAATTACGTTCAGGCTATGAAAAACTGCCGTGTCCCTCTTTTCTGTGCTTCAAAACGGAAAATAAAAACATAATCAGGACTTTTGATTTTAAATCAAGAGCTAAACTAGAGCCTTCAGATTTTGAGTCTAAATCCATCGTCAAATTAACCAGACACTCGGGTTCGAGTTGTCACTGTTTCAAAAGTTCTCACCATTTCAAGCGTTTTTGAAAATGATGAACATAGAATTCCTCAACTTGAGGATTAATGGATAATCAATGAGCATAGTTTGGCACGACAAGTGCCCCCTCCCCCCTTTGTTTTGTTTGACCCGGTGGTGTGTTGGTAGAACTATCAGTCTTCCCCTTTTCCAAAAATAAGAAAATATTTTATGGCAATGATTGAGAACTTGTTATTCATTATAGAGCCCGGAATGAGCTCCATGCCGCTTTTTACAGTGATAAAAACCGGGTTCAATTGAAGATGTTATCTTCGATTCCGTCAGCCAGCCATCAAGTCTGGAGAGGAAAAGAAGGTAGATTCGAGTTTCAATCATGACATCAGATTTCACCCTGGTCTTGGTACCCGACAATGCTACTTGCATACGTCCTAGGCTGTTAAAATTTTATTATATTTGCTCAATGTGTGGGGGTGGGTCATCCTCTTCCAAAAGACACGGAAGGAGGGAGGAATCTTCCTCCCCTCCTCGCAATCTTGTGCTACGGCAATCTGGTGGTGGAGCAGCTAGCCACCGAGCCCCCTACGGCGTAGACGACACCATGGGGAGAGGGAGGGTGGGAGGGGGGGAGGGTTCCTTCTCCACCTTGGCACCGCTCGCGCCATGGACGGGGGGGGATGTCGGAAATCACTTATCGACTGTCCATGACCGGGCACGCAGCTCTTACAGGACTGGGAGCTTGAGGCTTGGCAAGCGACGATGGTTTTGACTAATGGTGCGCTTTGGGTTGCCACACCGAATGTGAGAGTTCACACGAGCAGAATCATTGCAGAATGTAGGAGGGGAACTTCAGATGGAAATGACATCGTTTTGAGCCACTTAATGGACACGTACATGATCTGACGAGTTATATTGCTTGTCTTAAGATCTCCAACGCACCAAACCGCGCGCAATTCGGAGTAGCCTAGCACCCGTTACGCTCTCCCACGCGCATCATTACAACTCAACTGTTTTTCACACCACTTGCATGAGTGACGGGCGTCCGAAGTGCCATGGCCGCCAACGAAGCATCATGCCACCTTTCCGAGGCGCCCATGGCTCCAATGAACCATGGGATAGTGGTCAAACATCACCCAAGGGGTGCCTTGGCCTTGTTCTGCATGCTAGGAGTCGAACTCATGGCCGTAGGACCCACTTTTTGGACGGACGAGTGGTCAGCCAACCAAACCCGGCTGGCTGCACCACCCAAATTTGACAAGCAGTTTCTTCCACATTTGTAGGCCAATTGCTGCGATTCAACTTGCGTTGGATCCAGAACATCGCCTAATTTAAGGATATATTCTCAGATCATATGAAAGCATGCCATGCTAAGGTCTATATTAAATTTTTTATAACTCAGACACATGGCTGAGACTCTACCACATGTCAAAGTGGCCGGCCTCAAGTGCCGCCTCGTCATCAGCCATGACAATGAGTCAGCCACATGGCTGAGACTCTACCTGTTTTGTCCTGTGCCATGCTCTACACCTCCAGCCTTAACCATGCATGACTTTTCGTGTGCGAGCCAACTTATCACGACTCCTTCGTCACGAGCACTGCTCCGTTGATGATGTCGATGTTGCTTGCGCCCTCAGATGACGCAGGTTATTTGTGAGTGGTGCCGCATAAGTGCAGCAATCATACCCACTTGCACATGCGTGAGCTGGCATCTTGGTACTGACAAGATGTCAGCCACCTCACCACTCACACCACGACTTGCTGAGGGGCAAAATTATTGACAGGAGAGACTCTCTCCTCACCTGTCTACCTGGTGCATCCGGTGTCATGGACAAGGAAGGGGAGGGAGACTCTCCCTTCACCCTTCCCTTGGTGACATCGGCACCATTGACGAGGAAAGGGGGGAGGAAAAATCTCCCCTCAACCGCCCCCCTTGGTGCCACCGACACCATGGACGAGGAGGGTGGGGGGAGATTCTTCCCTCACCAGCCTCCCTTTGCGTTGTCGGTACAATGGACGGAGGGAGGGGGGTGGGGGAGACTCTCCCCTTAACATGCCTCCTTTGGTGCAGTCAGCACCCTTGATGAGGGAAAGGAACTTTGCCTTCACCCACTCCCCTTTGTGCCGTCGGTGCCATGGACGGGGGAGGGGGGACGACTCTCCTCACCCATCCCCCCTTGGTGTAGCCGGTGCCCGTGACGAGGGGGAGGGGGAACTCTCCCTTCATCTGCCCTCCTTGGCACTACCGGTGCCATAGACGGGGGTGGGGGAGACTCTCCTCACCTACCCCTCCTTGGCGCTGTCGGTGCCATGGACTATGGGGAGGGGAACCTCTCTCCTCATCTTCCCCCCTTGGTGCCACCGGCACCATGGAAGAGGGAGGGGGAGGGAAGATCACAATTGCCATGCTTAAGGAAGGGGAGGGAGGGAGTCCATCCCTCTCCTCCCCTCTGGCACTGTCGAGGGCATGGGAGCGGGGAGAGATGGGAGGGTGAGGGGGGAAAGGGAGTCTGTCCCTCTCCTCCTAGTCGGCCTCCTGACGAGTGGATGGGGGTGTGGGAGAGAGGCACTCCCCTCACCTCTCCTCTTGGCTCTTTCCTGAGCTTGACGAGCTTGACAAACTCGACGCTGACACGACGCCGGTCAGACGCCATTTGGTAACTCCCCCTGCTCCCACATTTTTTTGTGCAGTCGGGTTGTCGGGGCCCTCCGCTCATCCAAGTTCTTGGTCATCGACTCTTCCACTGATTGGACAACGTTTGGTCGAACAGCCAAAAAGAAATTCTTGCTGTACAATGCATCGAATGTTGACACTGTCCGTCGATGTCGATATCTGATTTTTTAGTGTTTCCAACAGCGACATATTCTTTCCCCTCGCGGAAGCCTTAGCTCTGATGCCAATGTAACAGCCCTGGCCTGTTTTACGACTAACTATAGAACCAAAACCCAGGCCCTCAATATAGTCGTTTCAAAAGGAGGAGGGAATGGTCGTCTCAGCCACTCTGGCTGAGACGAACTACGCCACAAACAGACATAGTCGTCACATGGAATTTTTGCAAACATCCATCCTAAAACCCTATCGTTCCACATGGCACAGCCACGTGGGAACAGGACCGTAGCGGCCAACTAGAGGGGAGGAGTTACGCGATGGATCTTCCATCACGACACTTCTCTCGCTATGGACCAAAACCGGGCTTGAGTCAAACTAGATTTTAGGCCGAGATTATTTTTTGGACCTCGACTCATCGAAACATTGATCTCGAGCTCTTGAAACCCGGTGAATTAAAATTAAAAGCCATTTTTAATCCTAAAAATGGCTTGTACGCTACAGATTTCCACGAGAGCAAAACTGTTGGTCTCCACATGTGATTAGTATCCACTCATCTAATATAGAAGAGTCATACACGGAGAGACATGCATCCACATATTCTCGTGGTCGATGTGGTTTACTGCGTGATGACGTGCATGCCTAGCTAGGAGTCGTGTTCTATACAAGGTTGCTGATCTTATGGGACCACAATCTTGGTTATACCAGAGTGTGAGAGAACCACGGCGGCATTTTTCTGACCGGCTCGGTACGACCCCAAATGGCGGCCGGGCACCACGTTGAGCCACTCGCGTGGGTGGCCCGGTCAACCGGTTCTTATGACATCACTAGGCCATGACTCACTTACTTGTCGTTGACTCACTGAAATTCACACGAGGGTTCTTCCGACTTGCCGTGCATGCAACCATGGATCTATTGCATTTCTGTGCATGCTAGATGGCTTAAGCCGATAGCCACAACTACCTATTGGTATCAGACCAGGAGGAATAATTCCCTCCTCTCACTCAATCCGGGGCCTCACGTGGTGTGGCGTAAGTCACATTTGCGGTAGCATTCTCGCAACCACAACATCACCCATACATTTGCGACAGCTCCGCATCACATGAGCTAGGATATTCCAGCTCATCCGCGGTTCTTTAGTACCTCCTGTCCTACTTTTCTTCAATCCATAACTCAGCTGCTCCATAACTTCACAGCTTCGTAGCTTCAAAGCTGTACTGCCCCAAAAATTTTGCCTCGCGTACTTCTACATAGTAGCTCTCTAGTTCAACTACTCCACATCTTACATTTTCATTGCTCTATTTTCCAGCAGCCCTGTTATTCCACATTCTCTTCCCCGTAGCCCTATTTCACCTTAACTCGACAGCTTGGCTACTCTACACATGGTTGTCCCTCAACTCTACTATTTTGCAGTCCTATTTCTATGCTAATCCGTAGCTCTGCGGCTTTATAGCACTGAAGCTTTATTGCTCCACTGCCTCCTTAACCTGTATTCTCTGCCTTGCAGCTCAGTTATAGCGTAACTCTACAATTTGACTACTCTAGTGCCCTACATTCTCTACCTTGCAGTTCTGATGCACCACAACTCTGCAGGTCGACTGCTCCACACTGGGAAGTCACGTAATGGTGTTGCCCCCATAGCCTTGCTACTTAACATGCTCTAGTGCCTAAAAAACGTGTGGCACCACAGCTCCCCTATCCCACATATCTCCTACTTTGCACTCTCGCATTCCATAGCTTTGCTACTCAGCGACTCTACAACTCATCCATTTTATAGCTCTGTTGCCTCAGAGCCTTGCCTCACTCGGCATTCCTGTCCCGGCCTGATCAGTTGTTCTGAATCCCAGGAGCACTAACAGCAGCTGCATTTACGGTTGATGCCGCCACCTTGGCTTCTACGCCGGTGACAGAGCCGATCCCTACCTCTCCGACAGTCGCACGTGGGTTCTTTTGCATGGAAGAGGAGGTTTCATGCTACGAGGAGCTGGCATAGCACGAGGTGTGGTCTCGTCGCTGTCTTGAGAGTCCAAGGTACTACCCCGGAGAGGACTACGATCCCGGAGCTGATTGTCCTTGTGGAGACGCAGCCGAGTACAACGTCTATTACCAGTCCGCTTCTAACAACTCACCAACCGTACAGAACGCACCAGCCACGGAACTTCCACAAGACCAGTGTCACCCTCAATCACATATAAGCTCTCCCATTTCCCATAGGACGCGTCGGTAGAGTCAGCGTACCGTCACTGGTGGAATGGGGTGAACAGCACCAACAACACCAGTAGCAACCCTTAGATCTTCCACCATTGTATGCTAGGAGTACAAATTTGCTCTAGAGTTTCTTCGATGCACGCGAGGGATTACATGGGGTCATGTGGCCACATAAGTTTTACATTTGGATGGAATAATAATGAAAAGCATAGCCTTGATTCTGATGTCGTTGACAAATGAATATCATCAGGACTACATCCAAGTCTTTGTGTGAACAACCAAAGTGTTTCATAAGTTGCAATCCATCAGTTATTCCATCTTGCTAGTAAAAACCATCCTTCCATGAATGAAAACTTTACAATGATAATCTATGAGGACGAGGATTTTATCATCGTACAGCAAGTAATTGAGTCCATTGCCTTCTGATTCAACAGTGTATGGGTAGAAAAATAACATCTACGTTGAAGTATTACAACATTTGATAGCTCTGTCTGCTAGTTTGGAACCCACACAATGCCATCAACAGAGGGTGGTCAGTGGCTCAAATCTAGTGGAATAACAAACATATACAACATGCTGTACAACAGCAACAACAAGGCCATCTAATATTTGGTGGCGATTTTCAACAGTACATGTAGTGGCATGAGCAGCATCAACAGCGGTGGTAACAAGGGCCTTGGCAAGGACACTAGGGAAGATGTGTCCTACAAGCCTTCTAAAGGCAGCTAGGCTAGTGAACACCAAGAGAAGCAAAAGACCAGATTCAAGGACGCCAAAGGCAAGAGGGAACTCCAGACCCCCGTGAAAACAAATACGGTTGGTATCTACTTTTAAAAGCCAAATGGTATACCCAAATCAAGATGGTGGTATCTATGAACTTTGCCAATTACAAAAGTCAATGGTAAGAACAGGGTTTGAGCCAGAATCTGGTCATGGTAGCATCGAGGTGGGGGTGGTAGCACAATCCTTTCTATTGTCAACATGCCCTATAGTACACGCTACCTCCCATAAAACATGTAGTGATCAAAGCACTAACCGTAATGCTATTGCCTTTAGTCTCTTCATGCATGCTTCATCCAGAACCCACACAACTAGTCCCACTGGACGCACTCTCATTTCATGCAAGCTAATCCTTTTTTGTGATGGCACGACCTCACTCGTTAACTTCAACAAAATATCTGCCACCCGGGCTCTTGTTGCATGTTTCACTTGGACCATACCTACTCACCGTCGGATATTCAAAATAGCAATGGGTGTTTCTGACTCGACATGCTAAAATGCTTTTTGTCAGAATGAGCCTCAAGCTTCATACAATCATTAAGTATGTTCCGTGGACACCAAGCCACATGGTTGTGGAGGCCAAATAGTGTTTCCTCTGACGTTTGTAAGAGCACACCTACAACATCATCAACACATTCAAGCACATTAATCCATCCATTTAGCATTATTAAGGTGTAGGTATCATAGGGGAAACTGAGGATATGTAGATCCAAATTCGAGGCAGGCCAAGATATCTACTAAGAGAAAATATCTCTTACAAAAGTCGCTATCTCACCTCCCGGGCACTCTCTTTGTTTGCATGCATTCCTTCTACCCTGGAGACATGTATGGGCCAAAAGCATGAAAATGGCATGAACTACCCTAGTGATCTTGAAATATGATTTTTTCAAAATAGCTAATTGTGAGTTCTTGGTTTTTTTTTTCATGGAATTTAGCGAAGGAGCTAAGTGGTACCTTGAGATTCACTGAACAAAGAAAGGATAAATTCACCGAGGGCCCCGGGTTTATCAGGTGTCTCAACGCGAGGACCCACATTGCCGGATCCTTTAGCAAGGGAGCCCGGAATTGGGCGGCGACCAATACGAGGGCCCGTTGGAAACCCTCGCGAATAAACTCTGCAGGCTGTTGCCCGGTTGGTGACTCCTCATCGTGATAAGAAATGAGCCCGCTGCATGGGTCTGTAGTTCGGCATAGAAATCATCTAGTCATCGACCACCAACTAGAAAATGTGGTTTAACAAGGCAAACTAGCATGAGAAAGGACATTTTAATATCAGAGTTGAACTCCGAAATGTTTTGGCTGGTGACTCGGCCTTCGCTCTGGTCGGTCAAGGGCTTGCGACAACACTAGACTTCACTGGATCGAGCTTCTCATAAGCAGTATCCGTTCGAAGGGCCCTATCGTCCGTGAGATAGAATGGCAGGGCTCCACGACTGATGAGATTGGCGGTCGGGGTCCATTCGTTGACGATGGAGAGAAAAGGACTGTGTTGTGGAGCCGCTTCATCAAACGCGACCCTGAGGTCGAACTGCCCACAAAACATGTGTTCCTACATTGCGACGTCGAGCGAGTTTGACACCGATTAAGTCAGAAAACTGTGCTGAAAGTTGTTGGAATTTTGCACGACCACAACAAAGGCTTGGTTGGCCTTGCTGTCATGTCAGGACCTTTGGTGTGCCAAGAAATGCTTGTACAACTGCTGAGAAATGAATGCATAAGCTCTCATTGTATTACAAGAATACAAAGTGCAACAATACTATGTACAAGCTCAGTAACAACCTATGAGCAGCTCAGCAACAGAAACTTGACTGAGCCTGGTCCAAACTAGGCGCAACGTCTTGCTAGGCGTCCAGCCTTGTAGCAAGAGTCTTGGCATGTCGACCGTCTTCTGGGTTGACATGCCTTCAAGATGTCAGGCAACCTCCTCTCCACGCTGACACACTTTCACCAGATCTGTGGGTCGTTAGAGGGAACCTCCAGGAAACTCCAGCAGTACCAGGATCTGAGTTTCATACAAAGACCAAGTGGCTCGCAGACGTGTAGAATAGTTGATGCTGATACAATGGAGTTGGAGAGACTGGAAGTGGTTACTGGAGCCACAACTTGTGCTCCCTTCTACATTGTTGCTCTGGCTGGTAGTAGTCCTGGCGGTCCAGGCTACTTCACTGAAGCTGGCGGTCCCGGCAGTCCCAAGCGCTGATGCAGTAATGTGTTGTCCAACATTGGAAGTGATGATGATGATGCCGAAAATCCTCCACGAGGTCATATGTGAGCTAGACGACTGTGTTGATATCTATACAATGGCTCACGCAAAACTCGTAGGCTTCGTACTCTCCAAAATTACCTCGTACGAGGCAGTTGTCAAGTTGTCGAACTTTGGAAATCACTCCAGTGAGTTGGCCAAGATAGTCCCACCTTTCTTGGACACACCAACCCATTTGTACACGTCCAGGGCTTGAACATACCCTTGAGGACTAAAAAAACAGCATAGTTCTAGCCTATACAGTGGAAAATTCAACAAGGGAAAATTCCCAGTCAATCACGGTATAATCCGTAAATTCACATGGACTCCTCCAAAAGTGAAACCGACTACGCCGTGCTGAAGCCACAATCCAGCGTAGTTATCGCCTCATTCCAACACACCCCCCCAATAAGTGTGTTGGTGAAGGTAGAAGGACTCGGCCACACTTGAATTTGCTTAGTGGCAAAGAAACCCATAGTTTCTTGAGTCATCACTGAGCTTTTGTGGCGGTAACACTTTTCTCTCCTACTTTGGAGGTCAAGAGATGCTCTCCCCCTTGATTTCCTGTCCTTGGGTGTGAAGGATAAACTTCCCCCAATCCAAAACATGCTCCTGGGTTCTCCCTTCAGGATTTCTTTTTTTTTTTATCCGTTTGAGGAAGCTTGGTTCAGCTCCCAAAAATTTTCAAGGCTCCCTGGCTCTTTTTGGCAATGCCCGGCTTCACCTCAAGTGTCATGCTTTCAGTTGAAATTTCCAAGACCGTATCCCACTGTTGGAGACCACAAATGAGCTGTCCGCAGCCATTTACGAAGAGTTGACGGGCCGAAAAGGACTTCTTTTTGTTGCGACTCCTGCCTCGCTTCCCACTTGCTGATGCAGTAGAAAAGGGTGCCCGATGTTGTTCATGGAGCATTTGCGGTGTTGGAGCCGTTCGTCGCTTTCCCTTGAACGTTCTGCTGCATCTTCACGAGTTCTTCCGAGAGCCTGCTTTTGTCTCAACGGATCAAAGTTTGTCGCTAGCGGAGGAACTTCTCGCTCGCGTGTCTTCGTAGCGTGACATCTCAAGTTCAGGGAGACGACGATGAGAGCTTCTTCTGCTACATTGGCCATCTGTCGTTTGCCTTCTAGGAGTTCGCTGGCGAGGCCTCGCCGTCCTTTTGCATCGCCGACAAGGCGCTGTCCTGTAGTGTGAGCTGCTGCGTCAGCTTGCACTGAACTGCAAAAAATGCAGTTCATGGTTAGGAGGAGCAAAGAGCCGCTCGCGATGGCGAGCGAGCTCCTCACGCGGGGACCGGTGCTCGCAAAAGCGAGCGCCGTTTTCGCGGCCGCCATTCGGCCGGAGCATGGCGCTCCAAACTCGGAACTCGGCGTCGGCTTTTGTTAACCCTCCTCCACGCAATCGGCGACAAGCGAATGACATTGTCATGCGATGTCCGACACCCACGCGGAACGCGAGTGGTCAAGGAATGTTTGTAAAACTTTCTCCGACAAAATCTGCTCCTCCCCAATTTTTGCCGAAGCGATTGCTGCAGCTAGAGAAGGCTGGTGGAGGGGATTTTGGCAGCACTGCAGCTTCTCACCATCCTGTGACTCCTCTTGCAGGTTCGCACGATATACCCTCGATACCACCGCCATGCCGAGAATCGACAACGGTGTTGCGAGGGAAGTGGCGATGTCGACAATCTTGTTGTAGGCAGTACTTTTCTCGTAGTCAAAGTAGGAATTTTCTTTCCCATGACTAAGAAGATGTCCATGACTAGCACAGGTTCTCTGAGTGTCAGAGTTGTAGGTTGAATCCAAGAGAGTCATTTCAGGCACCCCTGAACTAGCTCTCGTGCTCCCCTTGTCTGTTAAACGGCCCGAAGTCACCTCATTGTGTACCAAAAAACAGAATGCACCAATGGCAAGTTTGCCATTGACCATAGGTGCTTCTCCAAAGTCCTCGTGCTCCTTGGTAGAAACCGGAGGCACCTTGGAAAAAGTGAATTTATTCCGTCGGCTGCCGCGACGATGTTGCGTGTGCCGCTGAACGTCGTGCACTCCATGTTGATTTGTTATAGCAAAGGAAGAGCCGGGGTTCTTTCCAGTAGTTGGACTCAGGTTGAGCCTTGTCATGCCGTTGGAGCAGAGGTACCCTTTAGCGAAGGTTTCACCTTCACTACTTTTCAGGGGGATCTTCTCCCCATTGATGACAATGTGCGCTCCCCACTTTAACAACTCTCCGAGCGATAGGAGGTTGAAAGAAGTCCCAGGGATAAACAGCAAGGTGCCAAAGTGCACTTGAGCTCCCTTGTACCCCGTCAGAGTCATCTTCCCTTTGCCTTTGACTAGCACAAGCCAATTGTTCACTACGGTCATGTAGCCTTTATCTCTGTACTGAAGGTGTTGGAGGCAGGATCTGTCAAACGTAACGTGTGACGTGCACCCACTGTCCAGGTACCACACATTCTTCGAGCAGACTCTCTCAATACTCGGAACTTCAGAGACATGGAATACAGATCCTGAGAAGTCGAACTGCTTCTTTTCCACTCGAACAGTCACCTTATGCTAAGTCTCCTCATCTTCTTCATCACTGTCCTCATCTCCACCATCCGAATCCTCTAACTGCTCCTCCTCGCTCTCCTGCCTCCTTGCACACTCCTTATCTCCCAGCCACTTACTACAATATAACCTGATGTGTCCAGGTTACTTGCAGTACTGGCACACAAGCTGAGGTTTGACATGCATGTCGTTGGAGTTTCCACAGGGTGTAGATGGCAATGTTTGATTTTGCTCGGGTGTAGGAGTTGAGTTCACGGCAGAAGTGTTTGATGTCGGATGGGACACGAGGGTAGAGCAAGCTGTTGGATATGTCGAATAGGAAGGAAAACATAACTTTTCCTTTGTAAGCTTGCGATTACGCTCTTCTGTCAACAACATCTTGCACATGTACGCCTCTGTCAGTTCAGCCTCCTTCTTGAACTTCAGCAAACGCCTCACTTCCTCCCAATCGCTGGTCAATCCGTTGAGGAGGAAGGTCAAAAAGACCGGCTCCAAGCATCAGTCACCGCGAGCTGGTCGCGTAGTGACTTGGCTTTATTGATGTAATCCTCAATGTTTGTGAAGTTGCTAAGGTTGATGTGGGAAAGCTCTGTAAGGAGGTGCGACTTGAAGGTAGATTCTCCTGACATGTAGGTCCGTAAGAGGTAGGACCACACATGATGAGCAGGTTCGCTTGATCCCTCAAACATCCTGATTGCTTGTTGGATGCGAGGAGTAAGCTGGTTATCCAACACCATGTACGCAACCTTGGTGAAGTAGCTGAACTCCGTCACTGCTTGTGGTGATGATCCCAGTGGTGGCGGCGAGTAGTGCCCATTGTAGAACTCCCATAGGCAATGAATTTGAGCGACCTGTTTGAACTTGTGCGCCCAGTGTGGGAAATTCTCTCCATCGAACCTGTCGACCTTGATCTTGTGCAGCTGCAAGGATGCCGCTGCTGGAGGCACTGTGATATCCAGACGTTGGAACGGGATTCTTTTTCGTGCCAATGGTTGGGCAAGCACAAGATACTGCTGCATGGGTACTGCTAGAATCGGCTGTCCTTGAGGCATTCCTATAGCTGCTACAAGGTGAGCCCCGTAGGCTTGCGGTATAGGAGCTGGTTGAGCCTGTTGGTGTGATGCCAGTGGTGGCATCCATGGCATCCCTTGAGAATGCGTCAAGAACTGTTGCGTCACACCTCTGTTTGCAGCTACTCCATGTTGCATCTGTTGGGAGAAAGCTGGTTGCACAACTGGCGGATGAGATTGGCGGTCGGGGCCCATTCGTTGACGATGGAGAGAAAAGGGCTGCCTTAAAGAGCCGCTTCATCAAACGCGGCCTTGAGGTAAAACTGCCCACAAAAAATGTGTTCCTACGTTGCGACGTCGAGCGAGTTCGACAACGATTCAGTCAGAAAACCGTACTAAAAGTTGCTGGAATTTTGCACGACCAGAGCAAAAGCTTGGTTGGCCTTGCTGTCGTGCCAGGACCTTTGGTGTACAAAGCAATGCTTGTACAACTGGTGAGAAATGAATGCGGAAGCTCTGATTGTATTACAGGAATACAAAGTACAACAATACTATGTACAAGCTCGGAAACAACTTATGAACAGCTCAACAACAGAATCTTGACAGAGCCTGGCCCAAACTAGGCGCAACATCTTGCTAGGCGTCCAGCCTTGTAGCAAGAGTCTTGGCATGTTGACCATCTTCCGGGTTGACAGGCTTTCAGGATGTCAGGCAACCTTCTCTCCACGTTGGCACACTTTCGCCAGAGTCAGTGGGTCGTCAAAGGGAACCTCCAGGAAACTCCAGCAGCACCGGGATCTGAGTTTGGTATAGAGACCAAGTGGCTCGCAAACGTACAGAATAGTTGATGCTGATACAATGGAGTTGGAGAGACTGGAAGTGGTTACTGGAGCCACAACTGGTGCTCCCTTTCATATTGCTGCTCTGGCTGGTGGTAGTCCTGGCGGTCCAGGCTGCTTCACTAAAGTTGGCGGCCCTGGCGATCCCAACCGCTGATGCAGTAATGTGTTGTCTAACATTGGAAGTGACGATGATGATGTAGTAAATCCTCCACGAGGTTGTATGTGAGCTAGACGACTGTGTTGATGTCTGTACAATAGCTCGTGCAAAACTTGTTGGCTTTGTACTCTCCAAGATTACCTCGTACGAGGCAGTTTCCAAGTTGTCGAACTTTGTAAATCACTCCAATGAGTTGGCCGAGGTAGTCCCACCTTTCTTGGACACATCAACCTATTTCTACATGCCCAGGGCTTGAACATGCCCTTGAGGACTTAAAAACCAGGACTTTTCTAGTATGTACAGTGGAAAATTCCCCATGATAAAATTCCCAGTGAGTCACGGTAAAATCCGTAACTTCACGTGGACTCCTCCAAAAGTGAAACCGACCACACCGTGCTGAAGCCAAAATCCAGCGTAGTTACCGCCTTACTGCAACAAAACTGTTGCACGTCCGTGTAACTTCACGCCACAATTGACATGGCCGACAGATCAGACGGTGGTGACAGTGATGGGAGTGCCTTTTTTTGCACCGGCAAGCAGGAAGTGAACAGGTCATACATGTGTTTTTTTGACAAGATAGCAGTAAGCAACTGGGAGACTGAGCAATTTCCATTTTTTCATCCCGGTTGAATTATATTGGTGATACCTTATCAATTCAAGAAAATAACAATTTAATTCAAGAAATTGGTCTTAAAAATATTTAGAATCGAGATTCTAGATAAGTAGGGTATATCCCATATAACATTGATTGAAAGGTATCACTTATCCTCATCTCAAACAGATATTGTGATGGCCAATCATGATATGCTTAATCACCCCCAAAAAACACATTCAAATATCAGTGTATTTTTGGGGGCCGAAGTTCGGCTTTGAGGGCGAAGTCCAGCTTTGTCAGTCATCGCGAGCTTGTAGGAGGACTTTCGCCGGTGGAATCAGCAAAACCTCCCTGCAAAGCTGCGATGACCGGTGAGAGGTGCCTGTTTTGAAAAAACAAAAGGGGGAAGCGGGGCCTGGCAGGTGCCCGGGTAAGTAAACAAACAAAACCCAAACATCTCAGTGTAACTAGGGGTTTTGTCAACGATTTTGGGGGAGATGTGGCACATGCGGTGATAGAAGAAAGGGAACCTGGATGGCCCCTCTACCGCGGGACCCAGTAGGTGCACGGGAAAGTAAAGAAATAAGACCCAAACCCTTAGTACTGTAGTGCCCCCTCAACCATCCAAGCACGTTTTAAAATCTTCATTTATGGACGAATCACCCTTAAATATCTGAATCCTTATTTCTCCACACACAATTTCAGATGAAAAAATATCCACCCCTAAACATGCAAAATGTCATACAAGGGGGTCATGACCTGGGGTGGAAAAAAGAACAAAGCATAGTAAAAGGAACACGTTTGAAGTACCGCGCGTACTTTCTCAAGGACTGCGCGCAGAACCTGGCAGCCTCCAAGCATCGGATCGCCGTCCGGCGCTCGCAGTTCCCTCCCAGCGGCTCTCTGGCCTTAAGGAAACGCAGGGACGAGCTGCGACATCACGACGTCGCTTCAAATATTCAAACTTCAGAATTTCCACGACCGAAGTGACAGTGACGGGCCAAGGACCTGAACATTCGATTCGACCAAAACGTGTCACCAAAATAACAACTTACACTTGGACGAGAGAGGTCCAAAATTAAATGGCCAAAAGCTATAGTCGAATAATGAATTCACTAAATCACATTCTAAAAAAAAGTAAAATGTAAGGGGAACTGCGGTTTAACTAGGGGGCTTGCCGATGATTTGGAGGGGTTTGCGAGATTCGGTGCACATGGTGATAGGAGAAAGGGGACACGTCGAGTCCCGCTGTAGTGGGGCCCGGCACGTACTCGGGAAAGTAAAACAAATAAAACCTAAACTCCTGACTTTAAATAGGGGAATTTTTCAGATTTCGTGAATGCATCCTTGTGAATGCGCAAGGTTGGGAGTTCGCACTTGCAAACTCTAAGACTTGCGATGGGATGAGTTCTGACATCAACGAGGCCGGTGTCAGAAGTCGACAACTTCGCCCTCTAAGTTGGCAAAGTCCGACTTCGAGCGTGAAGTCGGTCGGTGACTTCCGATCGAGCCATCCAGGCTTGTACACTCGACCTCGAGTGTATTTTTCACACACAAGTAACCACAATATGGCCATTCAGAGGCATAATATGGTACTTGGAGGCTTTTCTACAAATGCACATACCTTATGGCTACTTACATGAATTGAGGCATATTTAGCAGCTATCCATTGCACAAAGTTATCTATAATCCAATATATAAAAGTAATACATGTAGGTCCACCCTTTTTATCAATACAAAAGTACCAAAATTGCCTTGATGAACCCTTTTAAGTTTTGGATTTGTGAGACAGGCAGCAAGGGCTAGGACCCTTGCTGGTAGGATCTTTGTGTGACCAGCAGTGTAGCTTGTACGATAGCAGGAGAAGGGTTGGGAACTGTGGAGTGAAATCTTGATCGATACAAAGTACAAGCATGGTACATGGAAAAACTAAGCACACTAGGCTAGTACAGCTCCTGGTCCACGGAGGGACAATGCCTTGCTAGGCCTTGTAGGCCATTGTGGCAAGGGTCTTGGCACAGTCTCCAGGTTGGCTGGCCTCCACTGTAGCCTCCACCCAAGCTGGCAGGCCTTGCCAGGCTTATAGGGGCCTTGGAGGGATCTCCAACAGAGTCTTGGTCTTGGGCTCCAGAGTCAAAGGCTTGAGTAGAGCTGAATGCTTGCAGAATGTTGAAATGCTTGTGAATTGAGAGGAGCTTTGCCTTTATACGTGTGGATCTGGCAAGTTGACCACCTGAAGGAGAAGCTTCCTTCAGGTGGTTCAGGTCTGCTACCTCTTGGGGGAGCTTCCTTCCAGGTGAAGCTTCCTGTATGTCAGAGTTGTTACTGGCATCCCTGCTGCCCTTAGGTGAAGTTTTCCAAAGAGGTTGTTTGCTCTTCATGCTTTCTTCGGACAGCCATCGATCTTGCCATGCTGTTGCATCAGATCCATCGATCAAGAGCCTCCTGAAGCTCGTACCAGATTGGCCCATGCAGGTTGAAAGGCCCAGACTTCATGCACGTGCTTGATGATGGAGTGTAGGCCTCATGCTCAGGGTGCATGATTCCTGTCCAGTCAGCTAGAGGACTCCCTGACCAAGATAACTATGCAGTGTTGCACAGTAGGAAGCTCCCCTCCCTCCTAAAGCTAACTGGAGGCATGCGTAACCCTTTTGCGCATGCCAGCACACTCTATTACACACCAGGCCCTTTAGGCTGCTTCGGGACTGGTTGCCAAAATTTATTTGGCCTGTGCAGGAGGGATTTCCCAGTAGACGTGGACCCGGAAATTCACCACAAAATCCGTAACTTTCCGTATAGTCATCTAAATGCAGTGCCGTCTTCACCTTATTGGAGCTTGATACTAGTGCAGTAATTGCACCTCTCAACACTTCCCCTTGATTGGTGCGGTGGTGGTTTGAACCGTATCACTCCTGTGGGCTCCCAAAAAACTCCTCAAGTGACTCTTAAAAAACCTTGTCGAGGAAATGGAGCTGATTGTCTTCCTCGCTGAGTGGGTAATCAGGAAAATTGTCAATATTAGCTTCTACACCCGAGGAAATATTTTTTCCTCTCAACTTGGTGCCGAGGTCACTTTGTGACTTATTTCGGGTCCACTGGCCCTACTTTCGGTCTGCTTGTCATAAATGAAATGGTAGGGTCGAGTTCTGGCCATCCCAGGAAATGTTCGGTTGCTTCATGCGAAAGCAACTCGTCTGGTGCTTCATGAAGATGAGATTGTGCATGTTGATTTGATCCCCACGGCTGCTTCCTACTCCCTTCCTGCACCCCTCGAGGTAGGGAATGTTCTAGAAAAAGTGTTTCTGGAATCTCTGTTGACTTTCCCGTTGCAGGAGCATTACACAAGCCGTCTTCGACGTTATAGAGGTAGTCCTTGCCATTTTCAATCGCGAGCAGCTTGTTTTCGTGAGTAATTGCCGTTGTATTGTTCCTCTCTCGCTGACAGATCCGTTTCAGTCCTTGCTGTCCGCGACTTGCCGTCTTAAAACCATGGTTCTTGGTCAAATCGTCCGCGGTGGTCACTGGTGTGCTTGTCCACCGAACCAGGGGCGCAACTTCAGTTTTCGCGTGTGAAGGTGATGTCCTGATATGCTTCGACTCTTTGTCGTGAAGTGTGGGAGCTGCTTGGATCCTTTCCCCTTTCACTATCCATTCACAGGATTTCACCTCCTTTCTCCTCCCGGTCTTACATCTTGTACCTGCGTGTCTGCCGCATAATTTCAAGGGAGATATCGCCGCTGATGCGAAGTCGAGGAGGCTTCTCGTGCACCCCTCGTTAGTTGCTAGTGCAACAGCCTTTATTTTATCCGTTGTGTCGCCGTATTCGGCAAGCTCTCCGCCATCGCCATTCTTCCTGCTCGCGGGCTAGCCATGCTTAGTGAGAGGGCCCTCGTCTCGCTCCTCCTGGCATGCTGACGTGAGCAGTGAGGATTGCGCTTGAGCGGCCGCTCGCTCCATTGCCGCTCGCTCGCTCTGTCGCTTTTTTTTTCTCTTTTCCTAGCTCTTTCTCCCGCTCGCTCCCTGCTCCTAAACGCGCCTGTTCTGACCTCGCAGCCACGCTAGCTGCAACGGCTGCATCAGTTGAACTTGCTGCTCGCTCAGCACTTCCTCCTTATGACCAAGGCTGTGCCGATCGGGTTGCCGCCTCAGCTGTTCGAGCTGCTCCAGCTACTTTGGGAGCTCGCCATCCTTCTGCTCCAAATTTTTGTCTTTGTCCTTCGAGACTCTTTTGCTGTTCGCGACCGTTTTAATGGTCGCAGCAAGCTTTTGCAGTTCCGGCAGGTCCCGTTTTGACTGCGAGGATTTCTGCTGCGCCGGCGGATCCTCCAGCTGAAAAAGAAAACTGAAGTTGGCTTTTGAACTGTAACTCCTCTTCAGCTGGGACAAGATGCTGGGGTGCTGCTGGGGCTGCCTTAACAATTTCGAGGCCGTTGAAAAAAATCTCTGTTCTGTGGTAATGCCTTTTGGAGTTGCTTTTGCAAAACGCCCCGCACCATCCCGTGGTCCACGAAAGCCACGATGATTTGTTGAATGATGGCCTGATGCTGCGTCGGATTTTTTAGCTTCAGTCGATGTTGTCTCTTGGACCATGAAGCATGTGAGACCCGTGTGCGTAAAGTAGGCTTGTGCGATGGCGGAGTTGTGTGTGTTTGACTTCCGTGTCCCTTCCACGACAGGCCACTTCCGCATATACTGCAAGAGGGCGTTGGAGGTGAGACCACACTACCTCGCGCATCTGTAAAAAATGTCCTTCAGGATGCTCTTTGTCAGAAAGTCGGCTGCTTGCTTAGTGTCTGAAACATGCACGAGTTCGATCGTCATGTCCTTGACCTTTGAATGGATCCAGTGTCCATGAATCGATGCACTTTGTTCGACCTTGGAATTCTGTCGAGTTTGCGAGGTCAATGGCAGACTTGTTGTCGACAAAACTTTTCGTCGGCTGCGTTTGAGCGAATCCAATGTCCTCCAGAAGGTTAAAAAAGATACGTGACCTCCTGTACTGTTGAAGTAGCAGCCACGTACTCAGCTTCAGCTGAACTGAGTGTGATGAGGTTTTGTCGCTTGCTGGTCCAGGACACTGCTCCTCCGCCAAGCAAATACACAAAACCCGTTGTACTCCGATAATCTTCCTCTGTTCCTCCAAAATGTGCGTTGACGTAACACTCAAGGTCGAGGCTGGCTATTGTCCCAAAAACAAGACTGGTGTCACCTATCGTCTTTAGGTAGCCTAGAGTTGTGTCAAGCTCCTTGCATGCCACCTCTGCACAGGTCTCATTGCCGCGTGCTAAGTTGCTCACGGTGAACTGCAGATCTGGCCGTGTACAACTTGCCGCGTGCATCAGCGATCTGGCTCTGCTGCCATAGTCGGTCTCACTCCTCCCCCTTTGTCCCTGATGTGTCAGTTGATGCTGTGACAGAGGTGTTGGAACTTGTCGATCGGGAACGTTGAATCACTCGCAAACTTTGTGAGTGTACGTCTGCTGGCTCAAGTGAAGCGTATGTGCTTCACGGTCCCGATAATCCGCTGACGGACCAATGATGAGAAGGTCGTCGAAGTAGACCAATACGTAGCAGTCTAGCTTCGTGTCTGGTGATGGACGATGTAAGAAGAGGCACTCATCGTAAGCTGAAGGCTCAAAATCCAAAGACTTCAATACTGCTTGATGCTTCTTGTACCAAAGCAGAGGGCTCTGCTTCAATCCATAGAGACTCTTTACCAATTTGCATACTCTGCCACTCCCATTGTCGTAGCCCTCTCGTTGCTTCATGTGGACGGTCGTATCCATCTCACCATGCAAAAGGCATTTTTCATGACGAGCTGTTGTACCTCGTACTCCATCACTGATGCAACTGCCAGCATGATGCGGGCGGTGGTGTAGCGGCTCACTGGAGCATAGGTGTCAAAGAAGTCTTTTCCCTCAACTTGCGTTAACCCCTTTGCCACGAGGCGAGCCTTGAACTTGTCAATGCTCCCATCTGCTCTTTTCTTGACACAAAACACCCACTTCACTCCCATTGGTCGAGACCCAGATGGAAGCTCTGTGAGCTCCCACGTCCCTTGATCCATGAGACTTTGGTATTCTGTGTCAATTGCTGCTTTCCATTCAGCCGCATGCTCACCCTGCAGTGCTTCTTTTAGAGTCTTCGGTTCTGGTGGAAGCGTGCTTGTAGAGACAAGAGCTGCAAGATGCGTGGTGGTGAAGTCCGCCAGGACATCATCCGCCTCTTTGTAGACGGAGTTGGCTGTGAAAGCCAGATTTGTCTCTCTAATCTCCTGCTCTTCTTCTTGTTGCAACTGTTGTCATAGGAGGCACGTGAGGCACCCTAGATTCCCAATAAGTTGATCATGTGGTTTTCCCACCGAATGCGCACCATCCTTCACTCCCACGACCTTAGCTTTGTCATGAGGTACTATGAGCGCCTCATGATCAGTGGTGATGCGTTCGTCCCAGCGAGTGTCGAGGGCTACACGCGGGGCCACCGGCTGCTCATCCGTCTTTTCCAGATCAAGAAGGGTGAGTGGCACACTGTCTGCTACCCCCTCCTCTAGCATCTCCGTATATGAGTCGTAGAATGTTTGAAATAGAGTAGGCTCTCTTGCCTGCTTAGCCTCCCAAGCAGAGCGCGTTAGGTTCTCAAAGAATATGGCGTCTCTGCTCGTAATGATCCAACGGCAGCCCACATCGTAGAAATCCCATCCCTTTACGTTAAGGATTTTTCCGAGGAAGACACCCCATGTTGCTTTGTCTGCCAGCTTCCTCCGATGTTCCTTTGGGACATGAAGCAGAGCCATGTATCCAAAGGTGCGTAGCATGGAGATGTCAGGCTTGTCATCGTGCCATGCCTGGAAGGGTGGCATGCTTGGTAGCGACATGTGTGGCACGCGGTTGCGTACCCACACTGCTTGCCAGAGTGCAAATGGCCACCACGAGTTCTTGAGTTGTACTCCTAGGAGAATCGACTTTAGCGTCTCTTGCACAATGCAGGTTGCTCTCTCTGCTATGCCATTCTACCGTAGAATTGATGCACGATATTGAAATCCTCCAGTTGTATGGAAAACTCTATGCTAGTGTACTCGCAAGCACAGTATGACCGTAAAACCTATAGTTTTCTGTTGCCTTGTCGTTTGGCAATTGCCAGCCACTTAAAGAATCATGCTGGTGCTTCTTCCCTCGTGCGGAGTGGATGACTCCACACCATCCTTGTGGCATTATCTATGAAGAGCAGAAAGTACCGATGTCCCCTGTAGACTGTGGCCGTTGGTAGAGGTCCACATATCTTAGTGCGGACTAGATTCAGCTTCTGGCTGACGTCGCCCTTCGTTGCCACAGGAAACATCTGTCATGGTAGCTTTGCCCGCACGCAGTCTTCACAAGGTTCTGCTGCATCCTTATTGCTGCTTTCTTTGATATCAAGACCGTTGACCTGCTCGTGGTTCTGCATTTTCTGTACAGTTTGGTTGTTGATGTGGACGAGCCGTTTGTGTCACGAATTGAGGTTTGCGCCAGGAATCTGGTGGACACTAGCTGCTGCAAAGGGCATATCTGTCCCTTTTGTTGGAGCTGGTGCTTCAAAGTCCAGCTCAATCATGCCGTGTGGAAGAAGGCGACCTTCAGCAAAGGTCTTGCCTTCACGGCTCTTAAGGGTCACATGCTGTCTGTTGCTGACGATTCACGTGTCCCTCTTCATCAGCTGCCCTAGTGAGAAGAGGTTCACCGCGATGTCAAGTATGTACAACACATCACCAAACTTCACCTGAGCACCATTGTACCCAGTCAATGTCATCTTTCCCTTGTCCAAAACATGCACCTATCATTCGTTTGCCACCGTGAGGAAGCCTTTGGCGCAGGATTCCAGCTCGTGGAGGCAGGCATTGTCATGGGTGATGTGAGAAGTGCACCCACTGTCAAGGTACCACACGTAGGTGGAGGGGACCAGCTCATCACTCTACTTGGGTGAGAGTTGGAAGACATATCTTGTGTAATCAAACTGCTTCTCTTTGCCTCCATCCTGCTTCTTGGCCTCTTTGTTCTTGCCTCTCTTAGGCTGTTTCTCTTTATTGCCAGCTGCCTTCTTCTACCCTTTTCTTCTTGAATTGTTTGCTGTGTAACGTTACTGTTGCCTTGCTTGTTCCTCATCCCACATACTTTTCCTGCACTCCCGTTTCATGTTCCCAATTGTCTTACAACAATGGCACTCAACTACAGGTTGTACATTCTGGCTGCGCGCATTACGGATACTGGCATTTGGTCCACAGTGGGTGGATAACTGGGTGGACACGGAGTTCTCGGTGGACTGGCTGTTCTGCGAGGGCTGAGGAGAGGACACGGCATTAGTCACTTCCTGGTAAGTTGCATTGGCCAGAATTCTTTCCTAATTTCTTGTCAGCTGCCGGTCACGCTGCTCAGTCATAATCATTTTGCAAACGTATGCTTATGTGAGCTCTGCTTCATGCTTCAACTTGAGTACCTTTGGGACATCGTCCCAGTCTCCAGTCAGTCTGTTGAGGAGAAAGGTCACGAATACAAGCTTTGAGACAGGAGCGTTTGTCACTGCAAATTGACCGCAGAGTGACTTGGCCTTACTGATGTAAGACTCGATGCTATCAAAGCTCTTGAGGTTGATATGCGACAGTTCCTTCAGGAGGTGAGATTTGAAGGTTGAGTCGCCAGACATGTAGATCCTTAGTAGGTAGGACCAAGCTTGGCGAGCTGGCTCAGCAGTCCCCTTGTACATCCGTATGGCTTGCTGGATGCAATGATTCACATGGTCGTTCAACACCATGAAGCAACTTGGGTAAAGTAGTTGTACTCAACCACCATGTTAGACAGCGACCCTGGGGGCGGATGTGTGTAGGAGCCGTTGTAGGAACTTCCAGATGTCGTGTATCCCGGCCACTTGTTTGAACTTGTGCACCCAGTGTGGAAAGCTTTTGCCGTCAAAATTTTCAACCTTGATCTTGTGCAGATGTAACGAGGCTGCTGCTTGGGGCACACCGTCCTCCAGGCCTTGATACGCCTTGCTCTAAGTAGGCGCTTGTAAGACTGGCACAGAGCCTCATGCCGTAGGTTACGACACATGTGGTGGTAATGCTGCTCCCACTTGGACTGGTACCGGTTGTGTCGCAAAGGGCTGCGGTACTTGTGCTAGTTGCATCTGATGGTAGTGTGCGATGGGTGGCACCATCGGAGTAGGTTGTGGCTGTTGAGCCAAAAACGGCTGTGGCATGCCTCCAAGTGGAGCTGGTACCGGCTGCACTTTTGGAGACATGGCTGATTACACGACTGGGGGAGGGCTTGCTCAGGGCAGATGTGCTGATGATGCTTGTAAACCTTGTTGCCACTTCATGTACTTTTGCTATTGTTGATGTTGCTGAAGCTGCTACTGTTGAAACTGCTGCTGTTGAAGTTGTGCAATTTGGGCTGCTTGAGTCGTATGTGACTATTGAAGCTGTTGTGTCTGCCCTGCTTCAGCTGCATGGGTAAGCTACTGTTGACATAGGAGCTCTTGAGCGGTTATCTGCTGCCTCAGTACCTCCCTCTCTTGCTCCATAGCTTGACGTGCAGCGGCTTCTTGTTGTGCCATACGTTGCGCCTCCTCAGCCAAGCGTTGCACCTCTACAGCTTGGCGTAGTGCGTGGTCTGCGACATGGCGCCCCTGCTCTAAGTGCATGCGCATGCCATGCAGAACTGATTGATCATCAAGTGCAAGAGAAGCTGACTGAGCATTCTCCTCTTCCATGTTGCTCGTGCTTCTGTGTAGGTGGAATACCACTCACGCACGTGAAGTGGCGTCACCTCCGCCTCTAGCTGAGCACTTCTATAGGACTGGTGGAGAACGTCTCCACTTCCAACGTAGTCTGCTGCTACTGCTCCTACAAACTGCTGAGAGAACCACCTAGTGCTTTGATACCATGTTGGTTTTGTGAGACATGCAGCAAGGGCTATGACCCTTGCTGGTAGGATCTTTGGGTGATCAGCAGTGTAGCTTGTAAAATAGCAGGGGAAGGATTGGGAACTGTGGACTGAAATCTTGATTGATACAAAGTACAAGTATGGTACATGGAAAATCTAAGCACAATAGGCTAGCACAGCTCCTGGCCCACGGAGGGACAACACCTTGCTAGGCCTTGTAGGCCATCGTGGTAAGGATCTTGGCATAGTCTCTAGGTTGATTGGCCTCCAGGGTAGCCTCCACCCAGGCTGGCAGGCCTTGCCAGGCCTTTAGGGGCCTTGGAGGGATCTCCAGCAGAGTCTTGGTCTTGGGCTCCAGAGTGAGAGCCTTGAGCAGAGCTGAATGCTTGCAGAATGCTAAGATGCATGTGAAATGAGAGGAGCTTTGCCTATTATACCTATGCATTTGGCAAGTTGACCACGTGAAGGAGAAGCTTCCTTCACGTGGTTCAGGTCTACTGCCCCTTAGAGAAGCTTCCTTCCAGGTGAAGCTTCCTAAGGATCAGAGTTGTTACTGGCATCCCTGTTGTCCTAGGGAGAAGGTTCCTCCTTGAGGAAGCTCCGTCAGGTCTTCAGGTGAAGTTTCCCAAAGAGGTTGCTTGCTCTTCAGGCTCTCTTCTGACGGCCGTTGATCTTGCCATGCTGTTGCATCAGATCCGTCAATCAAGAGCCTCCTAAAGCTCGTACTAGATTGGCCCATGCAGGTTGAAAGGCCCAGGCAGGTTGAAAGGCCCAGGCTTCATGCATGTGCCTCATGATGCAGTGTAGGCCTCATGCTCTGGGTGCATGATTCCTGTCCAGTCAGTTAGAGGACTCCTTGACCAGGGTATCTGTGTAGTGCTGTGCAGTAGGAAGCTCCCCTCCCTCCTAGAGCTAACTCGAGGCATGCGCAATCCTCTTGCGCATGCCAGCTCTCTATATTACACACGAGGCCCTTTAGGTTGCTTGGAGGCTGGTTGTTAGAATTTATCTGGCCTATACAGGAGAGAATTCCCGGTAGACGTGGACTAGGAAATTCACCGTAAAATCCGTAACTTTCCGTGAAGTGCGCCAAATGTAGTGCCGTCTTCACCATATCGAGCTCCATACCAGTGCAGTAATCGCACCTCTCAACACTTCTGACGTTGATCTTGCCATGCTGTTGCATCAGATCCTTCGATCAGGAGCCTCCCAAATCTCGTACCAGATTGGCCCATGCATGTTGAAAGGCCCAGGCTTCATGCATGTGCCTGACGATGCAGTGTAAGCCTCATGCTCAGGGTGCATGATTTTTGTCCAGTCAGCCAGAGGAATCCCGAACCAGGGTAACTGTGCAGTGCTGTGCAGTAGGAAGCTCCCCTCCCTCCTCGAGCTAACTGGAGGCATGCGCAACCCTCTTGCACATACCAGCACACCATATTACACACCAGGCCCTTTAGGCTGCTTCGAGGCTGGTTGCCAGAGTTTATCTGGCCTGTACAGGAGAGAATTCCGAGTAGACGTGGACCCGGAAATTCACAGTAAAATCCGTAACTTTCCGTACAGTGCTCCGAATGCAGTGCCGTCTTCACCATATCGGAGCTTGATACCAGCGCAGTAATCGTACCTCTCAACACTCCCCATTGATTGGTGCGCTGGTGGTTTGAACCGTATCACTCCTGCGGGCTGTGGAAAAATTCCTCAAGTGACTCTAAAAAAACTTTGTCATGGAAGTGGAGCTGAGTGTCCTCCTCGCTGAGTGAGTAATCTGGAAAATTGTCAATATCAGCTTTTGCACCCGAGGAAAATATTATTTCCTCTTGACTTGGTGCCGGGGTCACTTCCTGAACTATTTCGGGTCCACTGGCCCTACTTTCGGTCAGCTTGTAACTGAAAATTGTAGGGTCGAGTTCGGGCCATTCCAGGAAATGTTCGGTTGTTTCATGCGAAAGCAACTCGTCTGGTGCTTCACGAAGATGAGGCCGTGCATGTTGATTTGATCCCCACCGCTCCTTCCTACTCCTTTCCTATACCTCTGGAGGTGGAGAATCTTCTAGAAAAGGTGTTTATGGAATCTCTGTTGACTTTCCAGTCGCTAGAGCTGTACAAAAGCCGTCTTGGATGTTCTAGAGGTCGTCTTTGCCGTTTTTCAGTCGCGAACAGTATTTTTTTGTAAGTAACTGCCGTTGGACTGTTCCTCTCCCGCTGAAAGACCCGCTTCAATCCTTGTTGTCCGTGACTTGTTGTCTGGAAAACATCGTTCTTGGTCAAACGACGTGACCAAGAATGATGGTCACGTCGTTCGTGTGCTTGTCCATCGAACCAATGGCGCAACTTCAGATTTCGCGAGTGAAGGTGAGGTCCTAATTTTCTTCGACTCTTTGTCCTGAAGTGTGGGTGCCGCTTGGATCCTTTCCCCTTTCACTATCCGTTAACAGGACTTCGCCTCCTTCCTCCTCCCGGTCTGTCCTATTGTACCTGCGTGTCTGCCGTACGATTTCGAGGAAGAGATTGCCTTTGATGCGAAGTCGATGAGGCATCTCACGCATCCCCCGTTAGTCGCTCATGCAAAAGCCTTTTTTTATCCGTTGCGTCGCTGTATTTGGCAAGCTCTTCGTCGTCGCTATTCTTCTTGCCCGCGGGCTGGCCATGCTTAGTGAGCTGGCCCTCGTCTCGCTCCTCCTCGCATGCTGATGTCAGCAGCGAGGATATTGCCTGAGCGGCCATTGGCTCCATTGCCGCTCGCTCACTCCGTCACTTTGTGCCTTTTCTTTTCCTAGCTCTTTCTCTCGCTCGCCCCCTGCTCCTGAATGCGCCTGTTCTGACCTCGGAGCCGCGCTAGCTGCGATGGCTGTGTCAGCTGAACCTGTTGTTTGCTCGGCATTTCCTCCTTCTGACCGGGGCTGTTCCTATCGGGCAGCCGCCTCAGCTATTTGAGCTGCTCCAGCTGCTTCGGGAGCTCGCCATCCTGCTGCTTACATTTTTTATCTTTTTCCTCCAAGAATCTTTTGCTACTCACGACCGTTTTCATGGTTGCAGCAAGCTTTTGCAGTTCCGGCAGGTCCCGTTTTGACTGCGAGGATTTCTGCTACGCCGGTGGATCCTCCAGCCGAAAAAGAAATCTGAAGTTGGCTTTTTAACTTTAACTCCTCTTCAGCTGGGACAAACTGTTGTGGTGCTGCTGGGATTGCTTTAATAAGTTGGAGGCCGTTGAAGAAATTCTCTGTTATGTGGTAATGCCTTTTGGAGTTGCTTTTGCAAAACGCCCCACACCATCCCGTGGTCCACGAAATCCACGTTGATTTGTTGCATGACGGCCTGATGCTGCATCGGATTTTTTTGCTTCAGTCGATGTTGTCTCTTAGACCATGAAGCATGTGAGATCCGTGTGCGTAAAGCAGACTTGCGCGATGGCGGACCTGCAAGTGTTTGACTTGTGCGTCCCTTCCACGAGTGGCCACTTCCGCACGTACTATGAGAGGGCATGGAGGTGAGACCACACTGCCCCGCACACCTGTAGAAAATATCCTTTGGGATGCTCTTCGTCAGAAAGCCGCCTGCTTGCTTAGTGCCTGATACATGCACGAGTTTGATCATTCTGTCTTTGACCTTTGAATGGATATAGAGTCCACGAATTTCAATGTGCTTCGTTCGACCTTGGAATTTTGTCAAGTTTGCGAGGTCAATCGCAAAATTGTTGTCGACAAAAAAAAAAACGGCTGCGTTTGAGCGAATTCAATATCCTCCAAGAGGTTGCGGAGATACGTGACCTCCCATGTTGCTGAAGTAGTAGCCACGTACTCAGCTTCAGCTGAACTGAATGTGATGAGAACCTGTCGGTTGCTGGTCCAGGACACTGCTCCTTTGCCAAGCAAGCACAAAAAACCCGTTGTACTACGACGATCTTCCTCCGTTCCTCCAAAATGTGCGTTGACGTAGCACTCAAAGTCGAGGCTGGCTGTTGTCCGAAAAACAAGACTTGTGTCACCTGTCATCTTTAGGTAGCCTAGAACTGTGTCGAGCTCCTTGCACGCCACCTGTGTACAAGGCTGATTGCTGCGTGCTAAGTTGCTCACGGTGAACTGCAGATCTGGCCGTATACAACTTGCTGCGTGCATTAGTGATATGAGTCTGCTGCGATAGTCGGTCTCACTCATCTCCCTCTGTCCCTGATGTGTCAGCTGCTGTTGTGACAGAGGTGTTGGTACATTTCGATCGGGAACGTTGAATCGCTCGCAAACTTTGCAAGCATACGTCTGCTGGCTCAAGTGAAGCGTATGTGCTTCACGGTCCCATTCGATGTTCATGCCCAGGTAGAACTCAAAACTGGGCATGAGTGTCACATTGACTCCCAGCACCACGACGGCTGCTGTTGCTTTGATAAAATCAGCCGACGGACCAATGATGAGAAAATCGTCGACGTAGACCAGTACGTAGCAGTCTGGCTTTGTGTCTGGTGACGAGCAATGCAGGAAGAGGCAGTCATCGTAAGATGAAAGCTCAAAGTCCAGAGACTCCAATACTGCTTGCAGCTTCCTGTACCAAAGGAGAGGGCTATGCTTCAGTCCGTAGAGACTCTTTACCAATTTGCATAATCAACCACTCCCGTCGTCGTAACGCTCTGGTTGCTTCATGTAGACGGTCGTATCCATCTCACCATGCAAAAAGGCATTTTTCACGTCAAGCTACTGCACCTCGTAGTCCATCAGTGCTGCAACTGCTAGCATGATGCGGGCATTGGTGTAGCGACTCACGGGAGCATAGGTGTCAAAGAAGTCTTTCCCCTCAACTTGCGTGAATCCCTTTGCCACGAGGCGAGCCTTAAACTTGTCAATGCTCCCATCTGCTTTTGTCTTGACGCAAAACACCCACTTCACTCCCAGGGCGTCCTGCACATCCACCAGGCCGCCTATGTACAAACGCTGTCTGCCCGCTTTGCGGAGGACCTGCCACTCATGCCGATCGCATCCTCACCCATGTCACCCGATGGTCAGGTGAAGTTGAAGAGTCCTGACCCAGCTATTGTGGGGGAGCCAGTTGATGTGACCACGTACCTGCGAGTCATCGGGTCACTGATGTTCCTGGCGACGACGACGTGCCCAGACATCGCGTTCGCCGTGAACCTCCTGGCCTAGTTTTCTCAGGAGCCGCGTCACCTCCACTACGAGGTCGCGATCCGAGTAATGCGCTATGTCGTCTCGACTCCTCGGCGAGGTCTCATGTTTTGCCGTCAGCCGTCTGTTGTCGCGGTGGGCTACACCGACAGTGATTGGGCCGGTAGTCCGGACGGTAAGAGTCGCACTGGCTGGATCTTTCTGATTGGCGGCACAGCTGTGTCCTGGTGCAGTGGCAAGCAGGGGTGCATTGCACGCAACACTGCTGAGTCTGAGTACGTTGCTCTTGGCTCAGGCGCATGCGAGAGTGTGTGGTCGCATCGTCCGTTTTCCGAGTTACGTCAGTCCGTCGCATCCATCACGTTGCATTGTGACAATGAGAGTGCCATGGCCATCGCCGACAATGACTGCGTGCATCACACACGCACAAAGCACATCAACGTTGAGTATCACTATGTGTGTTTGTTGTTGCATGACGGCAGCATCAGCATTGTGTGGGTTGAGACAGCACGGCAGTTGCCTGAATTCTTGACCAAGGCATTGAAGCGCGACTCGTTCAAGAAGGCTGTGAGTTCAGTCGGCATGCATCCGTGAGTGACTCTCTCTATCCTTGCTTGCGTTTCTGCTTGGCCTATTGGAGTTTGGTCATTGACTGTGTCTCTGTCTGCACATGTGCACTACGCCTGTGAGTCATGGGGGAGTGTTGGTTTTCGTGCATCTCTCATTGTACTCTGTTGTGTCCTCCCGGCTTGTGTACATCGGCATGCAGATGACTGACGGCTAGACTTGACGCCGCTGGAGTGTCGCTCGGTGGAGCCGACGCACGCTGAGGCCCACTCATCCGTCACTAGAGCCTCCTCCCTCTGGCGATGCGCTTAGCTCCATCGGCAGGTCTCCTCCGTAGTCGGGCCGCCGGCGGTCACTACCACTGCAGATGCTGTCTGCATGTACCTAGCACTGTGTCTGGCTGTGGCATTTCATCTGCAGCATCATGCGGTGCCTAGGGTCCATGTCTCCTGCTGTATGGCCCTGTTTGGCATCATTGACTATCGTAGGCACTGCCTGGGTTCGGGCAGCCATAACTCCTTGTTGCTATTTTTCTAGCTGATTCTGACCGCACGACTGCGTTCGTAGCGTCGGTAATATGGTATGGTCTTGTTTTCAGGCAAAACGGACGACGCCCGGGTTTTGGGCTGTCGAGCGCCTGGCAGGGCTCACCGAGAAAACCCTGCCTGCCAGAAAATAGGTCTAGCACTACTTTCTGATTGGCTGGTTAGCTGAGTAAGAAGTTCTACACTAGTGGGGGGGAGCTAGAACTTGGAGGGGTCTCCCATTGTTGCTCATTCTTCATTCCTAATCAGTCACTTTCAGTTTTCAGCTGCTTTCTGGCGCTAACACTGGCGCGCACACTTGTGAGTAATAAACCTAAAGCTTACAGACTTAGTCTCTAGACCAGCAGACTGAGGGGGCAGCAGACTTAAGCAACGAGCGTGGAAGCCCGCACGCTGCATCGACAACGCATGTTATTCATGTTTCAGCAAATAGTGCATGGGCTACGGTGCTATTAATTTCTGTCCATTCCCGGATGAGTAATTTTTTTTACCCTGTGGGCGTCTGGTTGCTTTCTCGGTCGGCTTTGATACCCACATTATTTCCTGCGGTCCATTGATACCTGCGTTATTTCTCGCTCCACGATGGGCGAATGAGTTATGTAGTTCCGAAAATTGGGTATATGGTGACCGAACCCTTTCCGCTTCCCTACTCCACACCTTTTTCTTGTGTTTTTTCCAACTTTTTGGCTTGTTGTTGACGGTCCTGCGAGATATGACATGGATTTTCACAAGTGTAGTAGAGTCATTGATCTCGTTGTTTAGCAACGTCAATCTCCATCGGAGAGGAGGTTCTCGCCGTCGAGGACTTTCCTCCACAATTATAAGAATTGTGGCTTTGGGGTCGCCCATTCATGGATTTTCGCATTTGAGCGTGGCAGTCGGCATTGTCGATGCGGTCGGCTAGAAATTGCTCATTGAGTATCTCGCTTGAGGTCATTATTGTAGTAGAAACACAGCGTATTAGGGGCGAGGTCAGTGCCGGTGCCATGTTACGGTAACATGGAATCGCAAGTGACAAGGATCACATACGAATCTGGTCAAAGGGTAAACCAAAATTCGTACAGAGCACCAATCTCATGATCAAAGACATCATGCTCAATCCATTGAACATCAAAGTTGTGAGTGGTCCTCCTCATTACAAATTTTACTAAAGGTCGGAAGACGCATATACCTAGTTACCCATGGTACCCATCTATCGTAGCGAAAGATACCCTAGGTACCCATCTGTCGGTAGCTACGACAGATGGGTCATCAAGCGGCCCAGATCTAGGCGACCCATGGTATATAGGGTACGACAGATGGGTACGAAGGGTATCTTTCGTACTTAGCGAAAGATACCCTAGGTACCCATCTGCCGTAGCTACCCCAGATGACCTAGGGTATCTTTCGCTCGAC